>BGPT01000188.1:282938-310125 GCA_003297045.1 Symbiodinium sp. clade C Y103 | reverse complement strand
CCGGGGACTCTAAGAGAATACCTTGGGGATGGATTTTACTGATCGATCTTACTTGGCCTTGGAAGGTTATGGGGTATTCACGGGAAATACCTTGGGTGCCCCCATTTTAGGAAAATCCTATTAAAATGGATGATTTGGGGGTACCCCCATTTTAGGAAAACCCCAATTAGGACCGAAGCCTCTATCCAGAAGTCTTTGCACAGCAGTTCTATTCACTGAAGGAATGCCGTTCTCTTGCGAAGTAGGTTTCACGCACTACTTATAAATAGAGGCTTCGGTAACTAGCATGTACCATAGATCAACCGCACAGATTCCGAAGGTTTGTTGGCTAAGTAAAATCCACTCGTTTGGTAGTTAAACCACTTGGAGGATGATAATCCCACTTACAAAGTGGTTTACCATTTCTGACTTATAACCTCACAAATGCAAACCAGTTGCGATCTGTGGGGTAAGCACAGCTTTTGACAGTTAAACCATGGTAAACATAACATTTGATTGTTGAATGCACTTTGTTGGTCTGTTAAACCACAGTTCTTGATTGTTTAAAGCACCATTGTATGAATCGTGTTTGTTATGTCCCCAATATATACCCATTCTATCCCCATCAATGTGGTAAAATCCCCTTCATGTTCCCACAAATCTGAACTAAAATCCAATTAAGATCCTGGTTTAAATTCCATTAAATCACCATTGTTAATGTTATAGAACCCCGTATATTCCCAGTACATTCCCATGATATTCCCTGTATATCCCATTATATCCCCAAATTGTTGGTTATATTATATATTCCCATTAAATCCCATTATAGTCTAATACACACCAATATATCCCAGTAGAACCTATTGTATTCTATTGCAACCCATTCACTCAATCCCATTAAATCCCAATAATTTTCATTAAGTTCCATATTAAATCTTAATTAAATCCCACTAAATCCCAATAATGTTCATTAAGTTCTACATTAACTGATAATTAAATCCCACTAAATCCCAATAATTTTCATGAAGTTCCATTCACTCCCAATAAAAATCCCGTCAAAATCCCAATGAAACTCTTATGAAATCCACAGCTTCAAGGCCCCTTCCACACCTGTGCCGGTCGCCACGGTAAGGCTTCGCCCTCCGGTCGGCTGACGGCTGCGACACTCACTGCCTCATGGCCTCAAATGCCAGGACTGGAAAGCTGCTAATGACCTGTGAATAGCTATTGTTATAGTACTTGTGGTTGTTTGATATTCAATAGGCATTAGTTTTTTATTATGATTATTACTATACATTTTTTTGTTTCATTATCATTATGGTTGTGATAGTTATTTGGGTGATGCACCTATTCATGGCCATGATATTTAATCGTTAATAGTGATTGTGGTTATGAACACTTGTACTTAATGGTCATCATGGTCTATTGTGGTTATTGTAGATTATAAACGAGAATGAGAATATCGTTTGTTTGAAAAATGCTTGTTTATTTGAAAATAGTATGATATTATGGTTCTAGTATATCCAGGGAAGCCGGATTTAACCAGCAAAAGTGGTGGGTAAATATGTATTTAGTGAGAGTTCATCATCAAAAATGGTGATTTGAGTGGATTTATTTTCATTCAATGGGAATATGACCAAAAAATATGTCTGACCGAAGGGTAGAAGCCATCAATCATCCCATAGCTATACCCATTAATTACCATTGACAACCATTCATGACCCACATTAACAATTGGTTTCCCATAGTTCTATCATTAAGAACCATCATTAACTACAATTGCAGTTTATTCATTCTTAGTAACCATCATTCATAACCATTAACATGTTGAAAACCTTGCTGAGCCAGAGGCTGTAGACCGCCCAAAATTAATTGTTAATCATATCCATTTATCATTCATTGATAAACCCCATTATCATACCAAAATCAATTGTGTATTGATAAACCCACATATCATTGTCTATCATCCCATTCATATATCATACGCCAAAATCAATTGTGATCATCGAATGTTAATGATTACCCTCTGTAATTTAACATAGGGAAAGATAATGGCCCATTTATAGTTGATGTTCCTATTAAAAATGGTGATTTTCCATAGCTAGGTTAGTTTACCAGAGGGTAACAACCATTTTCATTGGATTGGTTTAAGGGAAAATTTAAGCCGGAAACCCCTATATTTGATGGGAAAAAGTATGGTTTCCTGTAATTTGTCCTTTCAACCAATCCAGTGATTTAAACAATCAAGAACTGTGGTTTAACATCACCATTTATCATTTACCCTCTGGTAAACTAACATAAGTATGGAAAATTAGCATGTTTCATGGGAAAATCCACTATAAATGGCCATGTTCAAAACTGTTAAATGACCAGAAGGAATGGGATGATGATCAATGGTTATTATAGGTCATTCCCCCAACCTCTACTAAGCACCAGGAAGATGAATGTTAATGATTAACATTGCCAATCTTAGATACCCCACAAAACAAAAAAAAAACAGATATTTTTCCCATTCATAGCAAAAGATGAAAGAACTAAAGTATCTAGCCAAGGTTGGTAAACTAACAGTTCGCTATTGAAAATGGCCCAGTCGAAAGTTCGTGGATTTTCCCATTAATAGCATGGTGATTTCCCATAGTTATGTAACAGTTTACCAGAGGATAACAACCATCTACTCACCATAAAGCTCACCCCTCCAACTCCCCGGCCTGGCAGCAGGGCCACCAGCTGTTGCTGCGGCCCCTTGGTACAGCTGGAGGCGTCCATTCCCACGCGCGCCCAGCGCCTGTGGAGTCACCCCATGACTCTGGAGCTGGTTTCAGGAGGAAAAACATGGGAAAATATGGGAAAAACTCGTAAAAAAACGGTGGAAAAAGCTATGTAAACTCATGGTTTGATACTCTGAAATACTGTAGTTGCCCTCTGGTTATGACTGACATCGCCATGGAAAATCCCCGCACTAAATGGAGGTTTATAGCTGGGAAAATCATCCAAAATTATATAGCCAGCTATTCCATGGCTATGTTAGATAACCAGAGGGTATGTGGGAAAAACCAGTGAAAAACCGTGGAAAAAAAGCTATGGAAAACTCGTGGTTTGAGATGTATGAAACTCCATCATTTCCAAGGAAAAATGATCTATAAATGGTGGATTTTCAGGCTTTTATGAAAAAAACCTAGAATGGGAAAAAGCATGGAGAACAGTGGGGGACGATGAAGATAAATCCCCGCAATCTGTTCACTGGTGAAATCCCTGTTTGTGTAGTCCCCATTTTGGTGTGTGTTCAATCCTCCAGCTTGCTTGAATCCCGATCATTGATGTTTCAACCTGATTTCTGCCTTGAATGGATAACCTCGTATGTGTAAATATACTATGCCAAAAACAGTAATAGTAATGTGGTTAAAACAAAGCCATAAACCATCCCCTAAATCACCATAAATAGGTGGGATTCCAACCATTCCCAAATGGGTGGTTTATGGCATTGTTTTGCCCACATTATACAGGATACACCACTTTTTCCCCATGAAAGTTCACACAAAGGTGAAGCCCCCAAAACATTGTCGACTGCTTGGTTTATAAACGCATGAGTAAACCCATTCGTCATGTATCCCCCGTAAACAATAATATGGATGCTTCAATCACCATACATTGCTTGGTTTGTGCAATGTCCTAGTTCTGTTTGTTCCTCTTTAAACCCATGAACTATAGTTATATCGCAAAAAAAAAAAAAAAAAATGATGGGTTTCTATAGTTGTGCACCCCCCCCAAATGCCAAAAAACAAATAGCCGTTTGTTGGTTTATATCCACTTACCCATAGTTCTCCACTTGGTTTCTGGTTTTATCCCCACCAAAATCCATGGCTGCGCCTTCCTCGTTCATCCATCTGGGAACCCCAGGGCGTCCACTCCACAGCCTGAGGCACATCGCGTTTCTCGATGGTTGATTACGGGGATGTACAGATATAACTATAGGTTAATGGGGTTTATGAACCAATGTATACTTGGGGGCCTCGCATTGCATGATATGATGTGTATATTATATATATATACGTATTCTATCTTATATGTAGTAATATGTAATATTGCTTTTACTACCATATTATTGTCAATGATTCTTGGTACTAATGGGTATAGGTATTACATCATCATCGAAAAGAGCACGGAGACTTATACCCCCAACAAGCAGGATAAAAAAGTGAATACATTTTCCAGGATTGTATGGATGGTACAGCCTTTGACAAGACACTTCTTGCCAGGGGTGCACTGGGCATTGCTCAAATCGCGCTGGGGAGAGGTTGGAAAAATTTGGGTGTGTCCAAAAATGGTGGATATCCCCCCAAAAGTCCCATTTCAATCCATTTCATATAATGTGGAAAATGGTCATAATCAGAGTTTAGGGATATTTAGGTTATTCCATTTCAAAACAAACCTATTTGTAACTGGCTTAATTCAAGCAAGATGTTTGAAAGAAACCAAGCCACCATCCAATTCGTGTGAAGGATGTGACTGCAAGTCTTTTCCCCAAAAGCGCTGGTCAACAAACACGGCAATTGAAGATCTCCAGTTTATCTGTTTGTAGATGATTTAGCTTTTCAAAATCTTGGATTTGCCATGGCATTTCTTTGCTTGATAAATATCGAGGTTTCTCAAGTCATGGGGGATCCCCCACAGGTTTCAATATTGAAATGGTCATCCATGACGACCGGATGATTGGGGGTCCGATGACGAATCGGAAACCTCCAAATCCGTCCCTCAAATCGCTTGCGACCCCGTAGAAGTCGCACCTTCGTCGCAAAGTCCACTCGCCCTGCCGAGATGAACAATGCTGGGTTCAAGGCAAAAACCTATTTTTCGTAGCTACCCTCCAGTAAACTAACATAACTATGGAAAATCACCATTTTTTGTGGGAAAATCAACTATTTCTATGGTCCATTTTCAATAGCAAACTGTTAGTTTACCAGAGGGTAAACCCATCTTAAGCAGGCAAAACCCATGTTTCTGGCCCATAAAACCCACCATTTGCTGAGCCAAAACGCTCCACCGCCATCGTTCCCCGCCTTCCCAGCAGTCGTGCATCAAGCGCTCGTAGCCTCCAAAACCACCACCCTCGCCGCCGTCGATGAAGCACCCACCGAGGATCAAGACTCGCACCTGCAGAGCCAGGGGTTTTGGGTGATTTGTTTGGGTGGATTTATACAATTCTTATGAAGCTTTAAGGGGGTTCAAGATGTTTTTGGAGTTTTCAAAGAATTTTCGGAGGTTTGACTGCGGATTAGTTGGGGCGTCATGGGATTTCATCGGATTCAATAGAAAATGAATGGGACATGGGATCTTTTAGGTGATTCTATACGCAACCTGGAGGATCATCGAACTGGATGGATCCGTGTTTGTCTGAAAATGGGATGATTAAAACGCATCAAAAATGATCTGCCGGAATCTCAGTTTCTGATGGTTGGAGTCACATTTGTTGTTGGTCAAATCCGGTCATTTCTGGAGGTTTGACATTCCCGAGTTGGGTCCAGCCAACATGTGAAGCCAACGCACCAAATTGGGGAGGGTCAAAACATTCCTCAAAATTGATGTTTGAAGGTCCTTAAAAAGACCAATCTTTTTGGGGTCCATGAACAACACGTTCTTGAGCCACATGGGTCTCTCTGAAGCTTCGTTGTTCCCAGAAAACATACCATTTAAACAGAAAAAATGAACCACCAACATCTATCAACCATCAAATTTGGGGCGTACCCAATCAGACAACGCAAAAATCCCCCAGTTTTCTCGCGCTGCGAGCGCGACGTCTTTTCTCAGTGGATCAACGCCTGGCAGAACAGAAAAAGTGGTGATATAATGGGGATATACATATGACTGATATGGTATATAACACGGGTCAAAAAGGTGGATATCCTGGGGATGTAAGAGGAAATCTGACTTGATGGAGATATAATAGGGATATATATATATATATAGGGATATAATATAAAATTACAGCAACCCCAATATATTATTGTTGGTGGTTCATTTTTTGATGCTTTTGATGGTTAAAACCCAAAACCACCCAAAAAAGATAGAAAAGTCATGTGGGATAACTCATGGACAACCCCATTTGGTGGACTTGCCATCACAGCAAGCGGGGTGGTCCACCGAGTGGTTAACAGCCATCCTGAATCTTTGGAAGATCTCAGGGTTCTCAACGCCATTTTTTACGTCATCCAAATTAGGGAGTTCGGCATGGTTATCCACACTGTTTTCAACATGTCCACTGACGTTTGACCCACAAGTTTTGGAAATAATCCCATCCCCCCCCCTAAATGGTTCCAAAATGTTCCAAATATGTGTAAATCCCTATCCAACATTCTCCAACCATGGTTGCTGGGAAGTGTTTAATACTAGGGGGATGGAATTACTGGGTGCCCTGGTTCATCCCAAATATTGTGTTGCTCGCTGCTTTCAGAAGATAACTGACCCTCTGTACTTCATCGAGTGGTTCGTTGAATAAATACATGCGGTGCGAATACTGTATCTGTTATATGGCTAATGTCCTATCATATCATTGCACATGTAATATATTATAACATATTATAACAGTTCTATGTTTCACTGCATTCGCCACTTTCCATCACACAGCCTTTTTCATCAGATGGCCCTGTCCAGGGAGCTAAAGGATCCCGGGAACTAAAGGAACGAGATGAGCTCTTGAACTGCAGAGCTACCACCACCAGAAGCTGCGGAACCCCAGCTAACAACTGATCCATCTAACAGGATTGCAGCGAAGGCAGTGCCCGTGGCCTCGATGTGCTGCACATCTCTCAGCTGATCTTGGACTTCAGAGCTGTCTCCACCATATTGCGGATCGCCCCATGTCACTAGCGATCCGTCTTCCAGGAGAGCAGCAAATGCATGATCTGTGGCCTGAAGTTGCCGAACATTGCTCAACTGTGGTCGGATTCCTGAGATGTCACCACCATAACCTGGAAAACCCCAGGTCACAACTGTTCCATCTTGGAGGATCGCAGCAAATGCGTGATTTGTGCCCTTGATGTGGCGCACATTCCTGAGCTGATCTTGGACTGCTGAGCTATCCCCACCAGAATTTGAAGTGCCCCATGTAACCACTGATCCGTCTTCCAGAATCGCAGCAAATGCCCAATGCGTGGCCTGAACCTGCTGCACCTTCCTGAGCTGATCGCGGACAGCAGAGGAGTCACCGCCATGATCTTTGGAGCCCCACGTCACTACTGATCCATCTTCCAGGATTGCAGCGAAAGCATGATTTGAGGCCTGAATCTGCTGCACGCTCGCAAGCTGATCTTTGACTTGGGAGCTGTCACCACCAGATTGGCGATCGCCCCAAGTAACAACAGACCCATCTGACAGTACTGCCGCAAATGCTTGATTTGTGCCCTGCAAATGCTGCACGCTCCTCAGCTGATGTTGGACTGCAGAGCTGTCGCCACCAAATCCTCGACTGCCCCATGTTACGACTGATCCGTCTGCTAGGATGGCAGCAAATGCGACTGCAGAACTGTCGCCACCATGATGTCGATTGCCCCATGTAACTACGGATCCGTCTCCTAGGATCGCAGCAAATGCAGTACCTGCGGCTTGAACGTGCTGCACATTCCTCAGCTGATGTTGGACCATGGAGCTAGCAGCACCAAAATCTGGATCGCCCCAGGTGACAATTGCGTCACCTCCATAGCACCACAAAGCAAAAGCTCTTTCTGTTGCCGCTAGCTTTGCTTGTTGCACCACGGCTGTAAGGTGGTCTCCATCTTGAAGCCCAAGGTTTCGGCAAGATTGCAGAGGATCCGACAACACCAGCCCCTGCACAGTGACCAACTTTAAGAATCCTTGGCCCAAAGCTTTTTGAGCGAGGAATTTCAGCTTCCCAACTTTGCAGGAATTCCGAACTTCAAGGCATGCACGTCTTCCACTCGGCAGTGATATGTTCACGTGAACCATCTGTCATTATCTATCCGCAACATGCCCATCCTATCTATCCAGATCTATTCAGGAATTATCTTGAGCCAAAAGAAACAAACGACAAAAAATATGGGGGGCGTCCACGATGGGGATCATTACGCCGAATCGTTTATAGTGGACAGTCCTATTTAAATGGTTGATTTAGGGGTTCCCCCATTTTCGGAAACCTCCATTTATCAACCCTTGAAGTTTAAAGAACAACTGGTCTACTCCACCTCAAGCTTCACCATCCCAACCAACAGGAGGCCTGTTGGACAGTACTCAAGTCTTCTCAACCAAGCATGATGAGTGCAAGCGGGTAGGGTAATAAAAATAGGTGCATGCGTGCATGTATTGTAATGTATTGTACTGTGTATGCGCCAAGGGTTGGAAATCCTACCCCCAAAAAAAAAATGATGAATTCTCGAAATCAAATGTCAAGAGTTTGGTTTTTCTGAACTGTTCATCAAATAGTTTTAGAAGAATTTCACCTCGGTTGGCCGCATGGGACCTTCACAATGTCAACTGCCAGACTGTCTCTTCAGAACCTCGGAGTGGCAGGACTGGCATGGCTGTCAAGGCCAGGGCAGTCAGACTGCTGGTTGTCCAAAAAATCCACAGCTGACACCAATGGGGCTTTCCATAAATGGGGATGGGTCAAAACCTATGGAATGTAGCTATTTTAATGGGATGAAGATCCACAAATCCCAGCTATTTTGATGTTCACGAATGGTACCAGGCTTTCGACTCATAGCCAAATGGGAATACCCCCCTAGCTGGATGCTTCAGAGATGGGCAATCCCAACAAGAAATGGATTGGATTAATGGGTACCCCCATGACTTAGGAAACCTCCAGGTGCTGACAAAGATCTGCTGACTCGGAAGGGTTTGTCGGAAAATAGGGTACCCCAAGAATCAATGGTTTAACACAATATTTCCCATATTTTCCATTAAAATGATGATTTGATGATCTACCCCATATTTCAGACAAACCCAGAACTGCATTTTTTTTTCTAACAAAGATCACAGCCTGTGCTGGGACTGACCAAACGTCATTCCTAAACCCGCACGGCTTTGGCCGGTACGGATACTCGAGCGGTATGCGAATCCTCACATTGACCCTATAAGCAGCATAGGGTGCAGAAATGCAACTGTCACTGGATTGGTTGAAGGGAAAATTGACAGGAAACCATCGTTTTTCCCATGAAATATAGGGGTTTCCTGTCAATTTTCCCTTCAACCAATCCAATGCAACTGTGCTTTGTGGGAATTGTTGATCTGCATTGTTGATGCGGTCTTGGCATACCCCTCTGCGATTCTAGCGTTTGATATGCCGTTTCAGTATGCTCCAAACAAAGCCGTAAGATGTGGCCGGCCCTCATACGGTTGTGATTTTGTCCTGGATGTGGGAAACGCATACGGTAAAATTTTGGCATCTAGCATGCGCTTGCACATGTTGTGCTGCTTCGAAATTAAAAAAATGAGCGTGGCAACTAACATTGATCCAGGAAGTGCTGCTGGGTCTTTTTTGTTGAAAACGATGGAAAACCTATGGATCTCTTGTCATCATGATTAAACGGATTAGATGAATGTGGTTGGGAAATGATGCAGGAACCATCAGCCTCCTGAAGCAACTCGCACTACGTAAACGTGGAAACATCTCGCATGACTCCACTTTCGCCGGTTGCTCGAATGATCTGCACCTGAATTAATTGAAGGTTTCTTCAAATGGGGGATCCCCAAAATGGATGGTTTTTCCAGGGAAAATCCCATTAAAATGGATGATTTAGGGGTACCCTCACTTTTGGAAACCTCTATTATATTGCATTATACTGGAGGTCATCCAGCCCGTGTTCTTCCGAATCCCTCCGAAGGAGCATGTTCCTCTCCATCTCTCTTCGCACATCTGCCTCAATCTCGGACCTCATCTTGTTTTCTTGTTGCTTTCTGGCCTGCTTCTCCAATTTTTGCTTCGAGAGCGAACGAATAATTGGAGTAGGATCAAGAATTCTTCGGGCAAACTGCTCAATGGTAATCGACTCGTATTTAATCTTTCGGTCCTTCAAGAACTGCACTTCTCCTGCTTGCGACTTCCCAAGGGTGCCATCCTTTTTGGTGACCACCACGAGGTTACACCCCGTGTCTTTTGCTATGAGGGTCTGCACCTGCCACTTGCTAAACCAATGGCAGCCCCACTTCTTTTGCTTCCCGTCATAGAGAAAGTGGCAATTACAGTGCTCTCCACGTGGGTAATCGTGCTGTCCATAGCCCTTCGTTTTTTCATCCGGGAGGAAAATGCAAGTGCTTGCGAAGGGTGTGTCTTTTGAAGACGAAACCTCCGTCAGTATTTTCCAACCGTCGCCATGTACTCCTGGGAAACTCACGATGGTTTGTTCACCTGCGCGGAAGTCTTCCGGCTTTGTTCCGTAGAATGGAATGCGATCGGCTTGGCCTACGCTTTCCTTGACAATCTTTGCAATCTCGGCATTGAGCTTGGCTTGGGTTTCGAGTTTGGTTTGGGTCTCCGCGTAGTGTTGAGCTCTAGAAGCCCCACAGCCCATTGCGACACCAGGTGCGATTGAAGTGTCGCCGAACTACTTGCCTGAAACAGCCGCACATACAAGCAACAGGTATTGTACGCTTGAAACTCTATTGCTCTGGAGTCTGTTTCCACAAGGGAGTTCTCTCACCTTAACCTCCGGAGAAAAGAACTGAGATGACACCAAAAGCCCAACACTGCTTCACAACCAAAACCATGAAACACGTATCTACAATCTTCAATACAGCATATTATTGTTGCATATGGTTGCCATCATAAACAACGACATGACACTACATAGAGGTAAATGCCACAACAACAACCCAAACAAAAGAAAATTACTTCTTACATCTTCTTACATAACGACCAAAGTTACAATGGAGAAAGATGAAAGAGATAAAGGTCAAAGTTATTGATGAAAACCACCAGAGTTTCTCAAAATGTTGAGGATAAACAAAAAAAGGGAAAGAACCAGCCTGCGAACTTGACAACATACATGCCCGAGAACCGACTCAAAAATTCATCAACGACCATGTAGCAGTACGCAGAAAACCAACAGAAAACCCTAACAAGGTAAAAATATCCATGTTCCTGCCCAGAATACCCGCCTGATAAAACATCAAAGGATATCAAAGGTAGGGATAAAACATTGAAAATCAACATGTCATAAGACCATGACAAGCAACATACTAGCAGACACTCTTCAGAACCACCCTTTGACCACTGTTTTCCCAGCTTGTCAAGCAAATATACCATACATGGGTAAATCTCCATGGAGTCCCCAGTAGCGTTGGGTAAATCCCTACTTGAATCCCAATTCATTTCCCATGTTTCACAGCACGAAATGGGGCCCCCAACCAGGCCCCCAACCAACGCGGGCTCGTGTAGAACAGGGCCTTGGCGACCGGTGTATGGTGCGGGCTACTTGGATCATCCCAAACGGGCTCAATGGATAAAATATTGGGTTGATAATCATGACAACCGAATAGATGAAAGTTTGATGACCACGAATTATGGATTAATGACCAGTAATATCCATCAAATATAGATCAACTAGCATGGATTATAGATTAATTACCATGAATCATGGGTTACTTACCATTCGTTCAAGAGGAATTAAAACTAAAGATCAATTCAATTACCTTGATTTTTCCAGATTACCATAAAAGGCGAAGATGAATTGCCACCAATATTCAGCAATGATAGATTCCTTGCCATTCATTTTTTCGCCAACCAAGGAGCCCATGGCCACCACAGCCAGCCCCCATCAGCTCCGGCAAGTGCGGCCTGGATGGCCAGCTCAGAGCGGGGGTGGAAAACCTTTGGGGTTTTGAGACCGGTTGAGATCTTTCCGCCATAATGTGGGTAAAAAATGACCATAAACCACCCATGACTGGGAATGGTTTATAATTACCACCTATAAGACTGGTGAATTTGGAGATGGTTTGTGGTTTTGTTTTACCAACATGAATGTCAACCCCTGATGAATAACCCATGGTTGATTAAGAATCGGGGGAGACTCCCCCAAGAGTCATTTCATCTAGTGTCTAAATGGTACCCAATTAAATAGCCGTTTGGGGTTTGTTAATCCAGGGTTGACATTATATATAACTGGGATTAACTGGGGCTATTCCATATATAACTGTGGGATACTGTGGGTATAAACCATTTACTAACTGGGGCCCGCAACCCCCAAGTAGGGCAGCTGGGGTGGAACATGTGATTTTGCCCAAAAAATGCCATGAAATGCCAAGCTATTTCCCGCTGACCGGTGATGTCTGAAACCGCTGATGAAACCCAGGGATCACCATAAGTGGAGACACCGAAGGACCGAAATCCATGGATGGCGTTTTACATTTCTTACTGGTGCTTAGTAGGGAATGGGGGAATGGATGGGAATGGGATGATTATTAATGGTTATTATAGGTCATTCCCTCATTGCCTGCTAAGCACAAGTAAGATTTTGATGCATACCTCATGTGTTTGCAAGTGTGGTAGAATCAGGATGGGCGTACCCTGCAACAGGCAACAATCTTAACTTGGAAATTACTGACTTCACTCCCAGCTGCCCGCTTTCATGTGAGCATGGCCGAAACCTTTGGGCAATTGCCTGGCACTGCAAGCTACACCACGACTACATAATATGAGCATCCCCTGCAACGAGTTCGACCGCCTCTGACCCATGGCTCAAAATCCACGAAACTACCTCGGTCCCTCGGTCCAACTCGGATCTGGTTCCAGTCCAAGGGACAGCTGCTGACAGCTGCTTGCGCAGCCAAACCTGGGAACTGCCGGTGACTCCGTTGCTGGATTTCATGGGTGCTGCAGGTGATGAATGTGCGGATCTTTATGGGTGATTCACGGTGTCCCATTGGCTCGTGTTTTGTTCATCCTGGTTACTGTAACTGGTGAAGATACCTATAAATTGCGGTGGAAGTGTCCAAAGTCCAACATTCAAATGACTCAGAAGGCAAGGCAAAGTGGTAGAGTGCCACAAACTTTTTGTTGAGTCCGTCTCTGAACTGACCTTTCCTTCAACCAACTTGCCTTCCAAAGCTACAACATGTGAACACCTTCACCTATAAATCAACGTGGAATCGCTCAGTTGCTCATGCTGCAGAAGCTTTTTGTCAGCTGGTCCACCTTGGGAACATGGGATCCGACTGACCAAGTTCCTTATCAGTGCGATGCAGTTTCAAGCGAGAGTTTTGAGGACTACAACACTCGCCATGTTCTGCTATCCGAATTCATCCAACATTGTAGTTCATGCAAAGTTCAAACATGTTAAAACATGCGATCCTAGTGGTCCAACACCTCTGCAGCTTTGAATTGGCACAAGTTTCTGCCCCGCTGCAGAGGTACCACTCAGCTGATCGACACAATCGGCATGGCTCAACCCCGCTTGCAGCAAATGCCTCGTGGATTGCAGCGCGCGTTGCATCGACGATCCCACGCGCCGGCTGCGCACCTCACCATTTGGCAAGATGCGGGGGCCGATGGCATCTGCTTCACGTCTTCTGCTTCATTGTCCTCAGCTGCCTTGGCATCAAGCTCTTCATGAACTGCCCCAACCTCATCCGCATCCTCTGATTGGCCGGCTGTCGCTGTGTCCAGCTCCTTTTCTGGGACCCCAACGGCACCATCACTGCCCTCCACCTTCGCTTGCGGTGCTTGCTCAGAGGGATGTGCTTGTCCACGGAGCTGCGGCACTTCACTCTGCACAATGCAGGAGAGTGCAAAAATAAGCACAGCAGAGAGCAGCTTCATGGCTTCAGAAAACCGGAGTGCCGCACTTTTCTCCAATGCTGGGTTGTTGAGCCAAACAGACTTCAAAGGAACCAGTGGCAAAATACCAACATTACGAGCCAAAGTTCAACATTCACACGTTCTATTGAGGTTGAATCACACGTACTGCTTTGAAACTGCTGGAAACATGCCATTCTTGCGATGTTTTGTACCTCCATTCCCTAGCGTCTCCCGTGAAACTTGGCTGCATGAACCAATGGCCCCCATGCCCATGGATCCAAGGGACTGGCAGGAAGAAGTCGTTGGAAGCTGCTCACCAGTGGTCAACGAAACACCTTGCAACAGTGCCAGCAATCTTCACAGAGGGGGTGCGGCCTGGAGGAACCATGGAAAGAAAAATATGACCGGTCCAAGTAGACAGCAGATGACAATGGTAGCATCTGTCCGTACTCACAAGCACAAGAACTCTCAGCTTCAGAGCTACAAAGAAAGCGGGCGGATAAGTTGCAAGTGAAAAAACTCACCACTTCTCAACCACCATCTGATTTTCACTCCTCTTGAGTTGGCGAAAATCACGCTGATGTTAACTTGGAGAAATCTAGTAGGAGCAAGTGATGTTCATGGGGTCGCTTGTTTTCCCCAGCTCTGTATGCCAATCAATCGTGGCTAACCACCCATTTTTTGGGTTTCCCTAAAGCCAATCATGTTTGGGTCTGTAGTGCCTCGGCGGCAATACCAGATAGGTCCATTAATAAGCAGTAACTGGCTGGTGGCTTCAACCATCCGCAAAAAAAAAATCATTTTTATTGCCAATCTTAGATACCCTACAAAAAATTAGAGTTTTAGCCTGTTAGTGGATATTCCCCTTTATAGCAAAAGATTTAAGTACTAGTTCGTATCTAGCCAAGGTTGGGGCTGTTTTATCCAATCATCCGGAAGATGATGAACAAGACTGCTTCTGAAAAACCACCACCGGGATATTCAACCATTTTAGGGGATTCTTCGTGGTTCATCCCAGTTAGTAGGTTATAACTTATACCCTCTGGTAATTAAACGTAGCGACACTGAAAATGGCCCAGTCGAAAGTTCGTGGATTTTCCCATGAAAAACATGGTGATGTCCCATAGTTATGTGGCTGTTTACCAGAGGATAATAGATTATTAATCACCTACTATTGATGATTGGTGGTGAAGATGATTTTCCCACTAAATAACCAAATTTTACCAGAGGCTAAATTTACCATTTGGTTTACCCCTAGTTATAAATGGGGTAGGATGAACCACCAAATCGCCCCGATTCCCCAGAGCTGGGCACCTTCCTTCGGTGTCTTCCCTCATGGCATTTTTTCGATGCTGAGCACCTGGGATAGCTGGCACCCTCCGGTGTCAAACGTGGCAAGCTGGGAAATCCCCGCACTAAATGGAGGTTTATAGCTGGGAAATTCATCTATAAATTAGTGGATTTTCCATTTCCATGATTGCCGGAGGGTATATGTACATACACAAGATCCACACAAATAACTGATGTAGAGGTCCACATGCAAACAAATATGAAATGTTGATGTTACGCAAGTATGGATTCGTCATTGAGTGTAAGATACTGCAAGCAAAATGAGTTTCAACTAGCTGGCGCAACTTTTCATCATCAACCAAACCCATATTTCCCCAAATGGGTGTGTCTCGAAATAGATACCCCAAACCATTCGTTTTCCCACCAAAAAATGGCTGGGATTTTTGGAACACCTCTAGTGTGAGACCTACCTTTTGGAGACCCACCTAAGAAAAGTGATGATTCATCAGGGGGCCCAACTACAATAGCGATCAACATGTTTGCACTGTTCGGTGGGTCAAGAACACAAGTTGTAAGTAATCTAGGAATTCAACCAGTTGTTTAGATAGGGATCATTATCATACACTCTCAATACCTCTATTTTCAGACATACTCAACTGTCACATAACATTGTGGAGATCATAAGTGACCCTTTGGGCCCATTTTAGGAAACACCCAAATCAATGTTTCTTTGGAAAATACGGTCCAAAACATGAACATGTCATGGGTGCCCAATCACTTGCTATTCACTATCCCATATGCTCCATGTCTGCAAGATATCCCATACATTGACTGGAATAGTTACCAACATTCACCCCATAAAAATGACGTAGGTTTGTAGGTAAATATACCACGCATGTCATGAACCCTTAACTTCCAATCATACCAATTTTTACTGGGCAAATCTTTGCCAAATCCCCATGAAATCCCATCAAATCATATAAGATCACCATGTATGGTGGTTAAATCACCATTGTTTCTGGAAAAAAAAACTGACAAAAATCCCCATGGGGACTTCGCTTCCCATGGTTCAACATGGTGATTTGACCAACGGTGCCGGGCCGGGGCCCCCCACCGGAAATGTCCGACATCGGCTCCTCCTTCCTCGCTGGTGAGGGCATGGAATAATACATGGGATGAGGTTACGGTTAAATGGTTAAATCCCATGAAGTTCATGAATCAATCCCACTAAATCCATATATGATATGATTCTGATTGTATTCACATTAATACTAATATATAATATATGGTTGGCACTACATGTTCATACTATGTAATATAGTTGGATATTACTAATAGGATAATGCCAATACTCCATTGGCTTTAGGGGAAATGAATGAGATTTCATGAAGATGTTTCATGAGATCTAACTGCAACTTATAACCAACATTAAATGCCACGGTAATGTCGTTATAATGGGAGTCTAACCAACCAATTATAGGGGGTGGTTGAACCTCTATGATTTAAGAAACAAAGTGGGGGGTTAACAAAAGAAGAATTTTAATTTTCATAGACCCTGAAAATAACCATGTCAAAGTGGAAACGGGATCTTCCAACCCCTATCGGCCAGGGTTTATGTTAATTTACTGGATGTGCAAATCCCACATTATCCGAACTTTCCCACTGGAACTGTGATGAACCACATCAATTTTTACCACATGGCACACCGGCACACCTGGCCTTCGCCCCATTCGAAGCGAAGCCCCATGGCTTTGCGGCAAAGCTTTTGTGGCCCTACTCGTTGAATCAATGGTTGTTCATTGTATATGTATATAGAATTTTTATATTTGCACATAATGTGTATATATATATACATATATATATATATATACATATGTGGTAAGCCCCCAAAAAATATATATATATATATGTTTTTTGGGGGGAGCTAGCATATTAATTAATACATGTTTATATTAATGCAGCCTTGGCCGACCATCCCAAAGAACGAAACACTGAATCACTCGAAACCAGCCATGACTGGGAATGGTATTGATACCACCTATAAGAATGGTGAGTCGCCGGGGATGGTTTTTCTTGTTGTACCAACATGAAATATCTTTTGACTTAGGCGATGTATTTCAAGTGGTGTCCCAACACTGACGGCCACGTGCATGGATGGATGATCATGGCCAGGTCGCTAAGTTGACGCACATCGCTTGGTGAACGAACATTTGGGTTTGTAGGGGATAGACCCTCTGGTAAACTAACATAACCATGGGAAATCACCATTTTTAATGGGAAAATCCACTACTTCTATGGCCATTTTCAATAGCAAACTGTTAGTTTACCAGAGGGTATAATGAACTAGATGGGGTTGTAAAGCAACTTATAACTAGGGAACCCCTTCAGAATGACGGAGAAGTCATGATCCCCAGCTGATCGAATGGCTCCAAACATGGAAGGGGGTTCCCGAAGTTGCCATTCTTTTGTAGGGAAAAGGATCTTCGAATTCAAACCATTGGAGGTTTTCGGAGTATCCCATATCTTTCTCCAGATTGTCCAATTTTTTCGGTGGTTTTCGATTTGATCTTCCATAAGTTTCCTATATTTTTCAGACCTGGAAAGCTTCATCCGACGCCTGATCTTCGTCGGCCGCCACTTTTCCCGCCTGGAGAAAGGACAAGTCGAGGGGACAAAATGAGAATCCACTAGTTCATTGGGGGATATGTTTCCCCAAAATATCAGGTTCTCCATAGTTTTCCCACAAAAATCGTCAAATTGTCCCTCGTTCGAAGTCTTTTTGGGAAAATTAAGCATGATTTTCCGCCAATCTTGCCATGACTTGGGGGTATGAATGGGTATGTCCCATTTTCAGACACATCCACATTTCGCAGTGTTCAAACCCTGTGCCGTCCCTCTACGCTGGTTGATTCCCGTGGATTGTGATATGCCACGATATATTGGTTCATAGTTCGTCCCTGAATGAATCATCAATCAACCGAGGTCTTGAACGCTCAACTAGGAACTAAGTGTAACTGCTCAATCTATACCTACACCCTGACCTCGTACTTACCCATAAAAGTTGGTATTTCACTGCACAAAAGCACATATTTGTTGGCAAAAAATCATCAGATTCACATGAAAATCAGAAATCTGCAAACTAGTGATCTTTGAGGGTAGGTGGATTCAGTGGCTTCCCCATTTACTAGGCATATTAGGCTACCCATCCCTGACTCCAGCTACCCCAAGATCTGTAGCCGGTATGGATTTGTCTTTCAAGGTTTTCTTGGAATACGGGTCCATCTGACAAATAGATATATAGATATATGATATCTACATATATATATATATACACTCAGGTTTTCTCTACTATTATAATTTGATAGCAATTGGCTTCTCTAGCTTGTTGGGAACCACAGCAGGAAAATGACCTACCAGTATTACCTAGGTTCGCTTTCCAGAATTCACTAGGATTCCAGTTCACAGTTAACGGTTCAACCTGCAAAATTCAGCAATGAAAAGAAGGATGTTAGCAAAATGACGAGTTCATAGCGGGGGGTGCAGTTCCACTAATAAGTGGGTCATATATTGCATATAAAACTATAGTTTGTAGGGGCCCCTTCTGCCAGCTTATGGAGCTTACAATCCCATAGTTTTGCCCACAAATAACCCCTGGCCTGTACCCCCAAGTAGTGGCTTCCAGTGTTGGATTCTTTCATGAATCCACCAACTAGATCAGGCCACAATTCCATAATTTGTGATTGAAAGCTCCATATTTCTTGGTGAATATCCGCATGATTTATGGCTAGATCACCAAACCAAATAAGTGAATATGTTATGATCATTCTCGTTACCATTGTATATTGATATACATATTCTATATGATATCATCAAATGCCTAGGTAGAATTGGGTTGTCTACACCCATTGAATCAACCATGGCTTTGATCAAAATCATCGGCCAGGGTCGCTGCAAACAGCTGATTTTTTGGAGGTCAAGTCTCATTTTATTCCATTGTTGTATCCCAAATTATATTGCTGGAATTTGTTGGATATATATCCCATCAGAAAATGGTGTTGAAACATGTCCAACCCATATTGTTGCTTATATACTCTCCCTTCCTCAAACATGGCAATGGAAGATACCATTGATAGACTATTCTCCCATTAAAGCCACTTAAAACCTCCATGTTTGATGACCTGAGAGTACATCCCTTTTCTATGCCCAATATATCCCCATAAAATGGTATCGTGCATCGAGGCCAGGAAGCTTCAGCTCTCCATCGACCCATGGAGTATCCCACTTTGTTGTGGCTAAAAACCCATATTTGATGTTTAAATGTGTTACCCTCTGGTTATTTAACATAGCTATGGAAAACCCCCTCTAAACGAAGGTTTCTAGCTGGGAAAATCATCTATGAGCCATTTTCCATGGCTATGTTAAATAACCAGAGGGTATGATTTTCCACAGATCCATCCAAGTCACCCCAACACTTGCAGATTCTCATGACAAAGTGTGGCCATTTGTCATCCAACCGTCTCATCCTCCATGTATCCAACAGTCATATATTTGGAGCTGTTTTGCCAAGAGAAACCTATCATAGATCAAATCATCATCCCATTTTTTTGCCTGGCTCAATCCTGAATTCTTGCTAGATCCTATTGAAAACACCATTTGCCTTGCCTAAATTCCATGAAATACTCATTGAAATCCCATTAACTCACCGTTTTTGCTGCTTGGATCCCCCTTTTTTGGCGGAAACCCGTGGATCTGCCTCCACAGGCAGCAGCTGAGCCCGAAAACGGCCCGTGATGTGCGCCCAGATTGGATCTGATAAACGATGCCAGCTGAAACCTCTGGCAACGGGGAAAAGCTGGGAATTGTCTGAAACCGACCAGTTGGGGATGGGTTAAAACCTATTGTTGCTATTATATTTGTGGGGAATAAACCTCCATGAGCCAGCTAAACAAAAGGGTACCGTTTGGGTGCCAGCGTTTTGACTCATTGCGGAGTTTGGAAAAGTGTTGATCAACCACTAATTCTGGTCTACTAGTCCACATGTTACAAGGCGGGGCCAAAAAAAACGTGATGTTTGTACTTTTTTTGTTTGGTGGTTTGAATACTTCATGGGATGTACTGAATCAGGTGATCCACGAATCAGGGGGGTGTAGTGATCCACTGCTACTGCTCCATGAGAGAAAAATCCGGTGATACAAGTCATTCCTCCAATAATACACCCCTCCTTACAATGGTACCTTAAAAAGAAAACGAGTTGATTCAGTTTCTATTCTTGCCAATTTCTGTCAAAAATCCTCTCTTTGTTGGTCACCCAGGCACTTCTGTAGAATCTGCAGCATTTTCGAGGAAATTCCTCTTGGGTATGGGTCAAATCCACAGGTACCCCAAAATTGGACAGGTCTGAGCCCTAAACGGCCATACATTCTGCTACCCCGGGGATGGTTAATACAGTTAGATAGGTATGAAAGATGTCCACATGTCTGCCCAAGCAATAAGCCATCAATGATACTCAAAGGCTGCCCGAATCTTCTGATCTCTTGTGAATGTGCTTTTTCGCCATCTTTCTTGCCCAACATTAGATATGGACAGGTTTTAGTCTGCTGCGAAAATATCGCAGCATACCAGATTTCTTTTTTCGTTTCCGGGACCTCTATCATGTGGTTGGGAACCTCAATTCGCAGCTCCTTGTCTCCCTATGCATCCTTTAGAAATTGGAACTCATCTACCTGCTCTGGATTTCAGTAACCCTGTCTATAATGATCAAAAAAGTAGAGTCCCGAAATGTATAGACAGTTTATAGTGTTATAATGGTACTGTCAGCTATGATAGTCATAGTCCCAATTAAAAATCCTGATGAATAACAAAAAACTAACAAAAAAAACTGTGAAATGAGCTGCGCTCTTCTCCATCCGCGAGTGTGCCTGCATCATCGCTGAGCCATAAGTCCTGGCCTCAGTTGAGATCGTTGGTACTTTGTGTATACTTCAAGGTGGGGCGCCTAGATAGCTAAGTTGACTTATAATTTGGTGAATTCTATGGCTCATGGGCAATGTACCCTCCAGAAGATTAACATAACCATGGAAAATCAACATGTTTAGTAGGTAAATCATCTACAAGTGGATATTGTCCATAGCTGTGTTAGTCTACCAGAACTACACTTAATGATGTTTATAGACCAACTTGAATCCGGGGAGCCGCATTTTGTTAAATAGGGTAAGTCCATTGCCAAAATATGGTAGATGGATGTATTCGGGTTATGGTCATGCATCGCGTAATCATAAATCCTGATAATTCGCATATATAAATGGGAGTTTCCTAACATGGAGGATCCCCAAGTCACCTAGGTTGGAAAAAATACGAAGTCACGCTCATCCATGAGGACTGGATGCTAACCATGGGTAAGCCATTTCAGGAAACCTCCAAATCACTAGTGGAGCTATGATCATCGCCCAACATGGCTGCACAATCCACCAACGTTTGACCTTGGCACATATGGGATGTAGCCCTAAAAATGGGAACCCTATGTTCAGACAAACCATGTTGAAAATAATGATTCATTCGAGGTAAATTCCTCACGTTTACCGATGTTTGGACAAACCCATATCTATGTGATGGAATGGAAATACCACCCAGGTTATGTACTACCGATGGTAATCAAACGTGGCAATGGAAAATCCACCATTTATAAATGTATGTATATATAATTTTCCCATTAAACCCTCCATTTATAGACTATTTTCCATTGCCACGTTTGATTCCCAGTGTCGTTTCAATGGCTGGATTTTTGTGAACTAGTGTACTTGCCTTTCTAATGAACAGCTGGAATTTGAAGTTCAACGACGAGATGTGCTATGTAGTCAAACCAAACAACCACTGGATTGTGGTTGGATAGATCAGCGGTACGTTTTGGTGAAAATTGTTGAAATGGCTGGGGTAGAATGAATGATAAAGAATAAATATCCAACTCAAAATGGGAATAATCAAATCATAATGTTGGCTAGTCAATGATCAACTTATCCTATATATGTTCGTGGAAATGGAGACACTGCCAACCTGAATGAAAATGGAGATGTTACCTAAAAGTTGAAGAGAACAACCAAAAATAAACTGGGCTGAATGACCATGTTTGTAGATTCAATGAGTTGAATCCGACAAGACAACCAACTCTGTCAGTCAAATCCAATGTTTATTGGTGAATCAATTATTTTTATTGGTGAAGGTGTTGTCATTATCCCATGGTTGTCCGATCAAATCCTCAATTATCCAACTCTCGCATTATCGCCCATATACAATTACCTACCAACTAACTTGATCATCCAGCTTCAAAGTCTGAGCTGAATCACACTTTTGTAGATTAAATCCGACGTTCAAAACACAAAATAACCCCCGCATATCCCCGTGGTTGTTGATTGAAGTCTCAAATGTTGCTGGCAACATGCAACTTTTGACTGGTCTCAACAAAAAACATGCGCTGCCGTTTCATGCACAAAAAAGTTGGGTTCCTATCCCATTTGTTAATTGCATTCCCAAGGCAGCATCACATGTGCCCATGGTCAAAGCATGGCATATTTGGAATGATCATCAATCCCCCAATGGGTATCATCACATTAAGCCAAATATATACTCGACTGAGCTACTAACAAGTATATACATTTTTTTTGCTTTATTGTAGGTGTATCTACAGTACAATTCATAGGGGCAACTTATCCTACTTGTAATCCAACTGCAATGTCTGGTCTCACCTCGTAGTCGGCTTGATAGTCATCTCTATCATATCCCCATTATACCCTGTTTTTGCTGGTGAATTCATCGCTTGTACATATTTGTGCTGATTATCTAACTATATTTTTTTGGGGCGGTCTGCAGACCCAGGCCCTCCACCTCAGAAACTATTTTGGTGTAGGAAAAATAAATGAAATTGCGGAAAAAAAAGTGCCTTGTTGCACTGTGGCCCCCTGCGTTCCTCGGCTCGTTTTTGTTTTTTGACGAGGTTGTTCTCAGCCAAGTCTTGGTTGTACGCTCGCTTGGCCGCTGGCTCCTCTGGCTGCTCACGGGCATCTTTCCTCTTCTCTCTCTTCTTTGTTGCTTTTGCCTTGGCCCGCGCGAGCTTCTTCTTGTTTTTCTTGCTCTCTTCTGTGCGGCACTGACGTTGTTCTTTAAGGAGTTTTTTGTAGGCCGCGTGAGCGGCAGCCTCTTCCGCTGCCTTCTTCTTTTTCTCTTCTTCTGCGGCCTTTTTAGCAGCCAGCCTGGCTTTAGCCTTCGCTGCTGATTTTGCCTGCTTGTCAGTGCGGGCTTTTTCTTTGGGGCCGGCACCTTTTTTCCACTCCTCTGGTGTCCTTGTCCGGAGCGTCTTTTCGATGTCGTACTGCATCCTCCTGCAATAGCTGGAGAATGAAACGACTCAACAATCAGCGCAAAAAGGGGGCCGTAAGCAATATAAAGCTAATTTTAAGCACGTGTCTTTGCTGTAGGTCTGAACCCATGTTCCTTTGCAAATGGGGCATTCACGGCCCCAGGGTCATTTCAAGTCTACGACGGCGTTCTGTCGCCTAGAGACGTCCGTGCTGTCGACGAAGGACAGCCAGGGGTACCTCAGCCGCGGGCCTGCTGTGCTTCGCGCTAAATCAAAAAAATTTAAAGGACCGGATAACCCCACATGTCAACTTCTTCCAATAAGTACCAAAGCAGATGTGCAGATGGGATGGGAAAGGCACGGAAGAGAAAGGGGATGGTGGAAGACAGATCGTGTGAAGGAGTCGTGCGTGAAAGAATCGTGTGTGAAAGAATTGTGTGTGACAAAGTGGTGTGTGAACGAGATGTTTGTGAAAGAGTTGTGTGAGAGAGTTGTGTGTGAAAGAGTTGTGTGTGACAGAGTTGTGTGTGTGTGAGAGAGCTGCGAGTGGAAGAGTTGTGTGCAAGTAAGTTGTGTGTCAGTAAGTGTATGTGTGTGTGTGCAAGGTGTGTGTGAGTAAGTTGTGTGTGTGTGTGAGTAAGTTGTGTGTGTGTGTGGGTGGTGTGTGAAAAGTTGTGTATGGAAGAGTTGTGTGTGTGTGACAAAGTTGTGTGTGAAAAGTGTGAGAGAGTGTGAGAGAGTTGTGTGTAAAAAGTTGTGTGTGAGCTGCCACACAAAGTCAAGGTCCATGTCGCCAAGTGCCACCCTTGCCACACAAAATGAAGGTCCATGTCGCCAAGCGCGATGCCTGTCACGCAAAATGAAGCTCGACGTCGCCAAGTGCCAAGCCTCCCACTCAAAGTGACGCGATGCCCGCAGGAACCAAGGCGTCACAAGAGCCAGCTGAATGCCATAAGTGCCACGCCTGCCACACAAAGGTCCAGGACGCCAAGTGCCACGCCTGCCACACAAAGTGAAAGTCCATGTCGCCAAGTGCCACGCCCGCCACACAAAGTGAAGGTCGATGTCGCCAAGTGCCACGCCTGCCACGCAGAATGAGGCGGCGCCCGCCAGGTACCAAGCGCGTCACCAGAGCCAGCTGAGTGCCACAAGTGCCACGCCTGCCACGCAAAACGCCGCGGCGTCACAGGCGACCAAGGGGACCCAAGCGTGTCACCAGACGCAGCCCAGTGCAATAAGTGCCACGCCTGCCACACAGAACGAAGGTGAATGTCTCCATGTGCCACGCTTGCCACACAAAGTGGAGGTCGATGTCACCAAGTGCCACGCCTGCCACACAGAACGAAAGTGAATGTCTCCATGTGCCACGCCTGCCACACAAAGAAGTTAAGGTCGATGTCGCCAAGTCCCACACCTGCCACACAAAACGAAGCTCCCTGTCACCAAGTGCCACGCCTGCCACGCAGAATGCGTCGGCGCCAAACGGGAACCAAGCGCGTCACCAAACCCAGCTGAGCGCCGTAAGTGCCACGCCTGCCACACAAGTGAAAGTCGATGTCACCAAACGCCACGCCTGCCACAGAAAACGAAGCTCCATGTCACCAAGTGCCACGCCTGCCACGCAGAATGAGGCGGCGCCAAACGGGAACCAAACGGGAACCAAGCACGTCACCAAACCCAGCTGAGTGCCGTAAGTGCCACGCCTGCCACACAAGACGGAAGTCCATGTCACCAAGTGCCACGCCTACCACACAAAACGAAGGTCCATGTCACCAAGTGCCACGCCTGCCACGCAAAAGACCGCGGCGTCACAGCGGACCAAGCGCGACCAAGCACGTCACACGACCAAGCCCAGTGCCAGAAGTGCCACGCCTGCCACACAAAGCGAAAGTGAGTTGTGTGTTGTCAAGTTGTGTGTGGGTGAGGTGTATGTGAGTAAGCTGTGTGTGAGTAAGTTGTGTGTGTGTGTGTGAGTAAGTTGTGTGTGGATAAGTTGTGTGTGAGTAAGTTGTGTGCGGATAAGTTGTGTGTGATCTGGATAAGTTGTGTGTAATTTAAACACAAAACACATCAAACCAAATCAAAAAGGAAACGCTTTGCCATTGTTGACAAAGCGGCCCATCTAAGGTCCTGAGCAATCTTCACGGCCACCTTGATCTTCATGGTTCTGTCGAAGGCAGTGTACACCGTGCCAAAGGCTCCTTTACCAATGACACCGGTGATCTGGAAGCGATCAGGCACATCGTCCAGGACCTGGAAGATCCCCCAGCTTGTTTACAAATAATAAGAAGAATGTCCAGCAATGTTTCGGTTGAAAATCCATATGCTGGTGGGCAAATACCATACATATTCCTAAGCTCCATTTTTTGGTCAAATTTGGGTCCCTTGAATCCCCATGTTGGTAGTGTGAATTCTCAATTTCTGTTGGGCAACATNAATACCATACATATTCCTAAGCTCCATTTTTTGGTCAAATTTGGGTCCCTTGAATCCCCATGTTGGTAGTGTGAATTCTCAATTTCTGTTGGGCAACATCGCCGTTTTGGGTGATTCTTGCCTTTCCTTTGTTGGATAAAACCCAACGTCCTAATTGTTTGTTGCTTATTCCATGAGATTTCTTGTTGGTTGTTTGAATATCTGTTGATTAATGTTGTCAAAACCTACNTGTTGGATAAAACCCAACGTCCTAATTGTTTGTTGCTTATTCCATGAGATTTCTTGTTGGTTGTTTGAATATCTGTTGATTAATGTTGTCAAAACCTACCCTCCCCAAAATTAGCATAGACCCTGAACATATCTGAAACTAGACCATTTTGAGTGGAAACTAAGCTTCCAACCCCTTAATTATTTGAAGGAGGGAAGGTATCCCCTACTTGAGCATCATCTCCACTTAGCTAATGGCTGATTAGTAATCATTGATATGGGATATGACTTTGACTGAAAATTTGGTACCCCAAGTTTGTTGGTTTTTCTTCATGCTTTGCAATCAAAATGNTATGACTTTGACTGAAAATTTGGTACCCCAAGTTTGTTGGTTTTTCTTCATGCTTTGCAATCAAAATGTCCATGAGAGGATATCCCAATTCTCAGACAACGACAACGACAACGACAACGACAACGACAACAACAACAACAACAACAACAACAACAACAACAACAACAACAACGAAAAGAAAGGATCAAAAAATATCAAAAAAGCAATTAAAGCCAGGCTGCAAACAACAGGCTCTGGTGGTCGTGGGAGGGGTCCACGGCCACCGGGTAGGGGCCGTGGAGACCCGGTGCCGCAAACATGGCGGTGCCAACAAACTGCGGCACCTTCGTCTGTGTAGCGAGGACCGTCCCGAAGTCCGCCAAGCAGACGTGGGTGGCACGGCCCTTCCTCTTCATGAGGAAGTTGGCCGGCTTCACGTCAAGGTGCACGTAGCCCAGGCCGTGCAACTTTTCGAGGGCGGATTTCATCTCCGCGCCCACCTCGTCGCCTGGCTGGAGCGGCCTCTCGGCCAACTCCATCACCAGCACCTTGTCCGAGGAAAAGAACACCTTCAGCCCCTGCTGGCTCTTGGAGGCGTACATTTTCAGGATGGAGCAACAAGCACAAGCAACAAGCAACAAGCAACAAGCACAAGAGCAAGAACAAGAACAAGCACAACAACAAGCACAACAACAACAACAACAACAACAACAACAACAACAACAACAACAACAACAACAACAACAACAACAACAACAACAACCAACAACAACCAACAACAACAACAACAACAACAACAACAACAACAACAACAACAACAACAACAACAACAACAACAACAACAACAACA
>BGPT01000188.1:241639-282922 GCA_003297045.1 Symbiodinium sp. clade C Y103 | reverse complement strand
CAACAACAACAACAACAACAACAACAACAGCAACAGCAACAGCAACAGCAACAGCAACAGCAACAGCAACAGCAACAACAACAACAACAACAACAACAAGAACAAGAACAAGAACAAGAACAACAAAAAAAAGGAAAAGAAAAGATCAAAAAAGATCAAAAAAGTGATTAAAGCCAGGCTGCAAACACCAGGCTCTGGTGGTCATGGGAGGGGTTTACGGTCACCGGGTAGGGGCCGTGGAGACCCGGTGCCGCAAACATGGCGGTCCCGACGAAGTGCGGCACCTCCGTCTCTGCCCTGAGGACGGTCCCAAAGTCTGCCAAGCAGACCTGGGTGGCACGGCCCTTCCTCTTGAGGAGGAAGTTGGCCGGCTTTAGGTCCAGGTGGACGTAGCCAAGCTGATGGAGCCCTTCGACCGCCTTCTTCATGTCAGCCGCCACCTCATCGCCTGGCTGGAGCGGCCTCTCGGCCAACTCCATCACCAGGACCTTGTGCGAGGAGTGGAAAACCTTTAGCCCCTGACGGTTCTTGGCGGCATACATCTTCATGATGGTGGCCTCCTGAGTTATGCGGCTTTGCCATTGTCAAAGCCTTACTCAAACACAAAACACATCAAACCCAAATTAAAAAGGAAAGCTATGCGGCTATGCCATTGTTGGCAAAGCCTTACTCAAACACAAAACACATCAAACCCAAATTAAAAAGGAAAACTATGCGGCTATGCCAGGTGTGTCAGAAGCGGTTCCGGTCATGAAACCGACCCGATGCCAACAAAAAAAGCGCCTCCCAGGTTGCCAGGAACTCTTCCAGGGTCTTGCGTCTCTTTCGGACAGCCCCGGGGTGCCTGCTTCGGACGCAGGCGGTTGTTACAGTGTGTGCAACTCAGTACGAAGCCAACTGCCAGAGACCTCCATGTATCAGTGGGGGAAACAAAACAGCACATGTCCGTAGCGGCACATACGATTTTAGTTGTCTTTGAACTTCTTGCTACGACGCACGTCAATAAAATGTAAGTATATGTTCCTATCTATCTCTATATCTCTCGATCTATCTATCTATCTAACTATCTACCTATCTATCTACCTATCTATCCATCCATCCATCCATCTATCTATCCATCTGCTTATCTATCTATCTATCTATCTATCTATCTATCTATCTATCTATCTATCTATCTACCTACCTACCTATCAACCTATCTATCCATAAGGGCGTGAGCGCCTAAGCGCGCATTGATAGATGAACATGACAAGCGCTAAATGAAATATACATAGATCAATGAAAAAGTAGATGTAAAATAGACATATGCATCATCAAAACATACAATATGAACCTGCGCGGGCACGCGTTTGTCTGCCAATGTTTGTTTCTACTCCTTGCACCTCGCCTGTCGAGGACCTTGGCTCGTGTTTGTAGCAGCGGCTCCAGGTTGCTGGTGCGCTTGCACGACCCGCGCAGGAGGAGGTCCGCTGTGTGCGCCCTCAGTGCCTTCCCGCTGGGAGGCACGCTTTGCCTGCAATTTCCCAACTTGTGGAGGTCAGAATCCCATAGTCATATCCATTAGTTTCACCTTTGTCTTGGACCCCCAAGTATCCCCAAGTAATGTCCATTGATTAATCCCATACAATCACCATGAAATCCCAAATCATATCAACCATTTCTTGTGCTGGTTAAATCATCTATTTTGTTGGTAACCCAACCTCCTTGTCAACTATCGTTAAATGTTATCAAGTAGTATTAACTATTATTGGCCACCATTATACCCCCATTTAACCCTATTAAACCTATGAATAAACACTATCCAAATTGTAGTCCTATCATTATTGGTTATTATGATCCTAGTTGATGGTTATTGGTGATAATGGTTTTTATAATCCTATTGTTTGCACTAATATCCAACTATTATCCCTACTATTATAGTATCTCTATGAACTCGAATCATTCAATCAATTATGATTAAATAACCTATCATTATTATCATCATTATTGGATAGTTAAATCAACTTACCAGTTATACCCTCTAGCAATCAAACATGGCAATTTAAAATCCACCATTTAGTTCGGGGAATTTCCCAGCTATAAACCTTCATTTATAGGGGATTTCCCAGCTTGCCACGTTTGATGACACCTGAGGGTACCAGCTATAACCCGCATGTCAACCCTGGATTAATAAACCCCTAGCTTGTTTAATTGGGGGGGTACCATTTAAGTACTAGATTAATGTTGGTAAAACAATAATAAACCATCCCCAAAATCACCATAGATGGGTGGTATAAACCATTCCCAAATGGGTGGTTTATGGCATTGTTTTACCCACATTATGACTATTGGGGGAGTATGCCCCTAATTAATCAACCATGGTCTATTAATCAGGGTTGACATTGACTATCCAACCCACCCTTTTCTCCACCAGAAACTGGGCCATCCGGACAAACCTCCGCCGCCGTCATCAGCCCGCCACAGAGCAGCAGCCGCTCGGGGCGCCCGGGGACCGCCAGCAGTGCCGTGCAAACGCGCGGGGACCAGGGGGAGGCCTGGGAAGATGAACGGAAAAATGTAGGGAGTTCGATGGATTTCTATAGATTCTCGAGGAATTTTTATAGATTTGCTCTGGAATTTCATAGATTTCTAGGGATTTTCATCGATTCCTCTGGATGTTCTAGGGATGTTCACGCTTTTGATGGCTGTTTAGTGGATTTTAGCTGGATTTGGAGTGGATTTTGATGGATGTTGATTGAAACTTCAGGATGTTGATTGGAGTTTCATGGATGTTGATTGGAGTTTCACGGATTGTGATTTTTTAGGGTTGAAAAGAAACAAAATGACGAAAAAAACATGTTGTCCAGCTGAAAATGGTCGAAAAAAATGAATGTCATCCAACTAAAATAGGAACAAGACATGGAATTTATGACAGTAGAAACATGAAGTTGTACAACCAAATGTGGTTGAAAACATGGTGATTTAAGCGAGTTAAGCTAGCCAATTGTGGTTTATTTATGGATCAGGCAAAATGACCCAACTGGCTGATTAACGGGATTGTTGATGATTGGCTTTACCTCATTGCTGTTGTTGGTCAAATATGGTCTCATCCCAAATTAGAATCCCAATTTCCAATGAAAGTCCCATTAAATCCCATGAAGTCCCATTAAATGTCCTTAAATCCCATGAAGTCCCAATGAAAATGCCACAAAGTCCCATGAAATCCCATGAAATCCACATGAAATCCACATGAAATCCCATGAATCCTCGCCATTTCGGCGCCTGAGACATGCAACGCCAGGACAGTCCTCCGTCCTGCGATGCCCAGACGTCGTTGAGGCAGTTCCCGGCCGCGTCCTCGCCACCTGAGGCCAAGGCGAAGCAAATCGTCCACCCTTCTGGGGTCTCAAGCTGGGAATTTTATGGAATTCTCCCGCCAGGTTTGATGAGGATAGCGGGAAAGGATGGACATGGCCAAATTCGATAATTTTACCTATGATTTTAGTATTGTACCAGATGGTACCGTTACTTGATTTTACTGAAATTCAGCTCTGGCGCTTGTTTCTTGACTTTACTTGACTTCACAGTACTTGACTTGGGAATTGCACTGGAGATGAATCATAATTCACCAAGTTCACAACTTGCAGCGGGGGAGGCGCTTAAAAAAATATATCGTTTTTTGCTCAACACCAAGATCCAAAAAGTATGGCTGCAATCCAACAAGGTTCCAATGATGGGCCCCACCGGAAAAGCTGCAAGTTGTGCGGATTAATCTTCCTGGGGAATTGTCCATTGCTATAGATAAGAATACTGGACTATCAGGGATGAAAGAAATCACTTCCCATGTCCCTGGGTGTAGAGGTTCATTGGGATTTGACGGGGCCCGTCATTTGTACTCAGTCTGCGTTATAGGAGGACGCATCCTCAAATAGCAAACAGAGGAACAGGGTACCCAAAAATATTTCCAGAAATCACCAGGTAGCTACCTGGAGCCACAACCAGAAAAAAACTGGTTCTTTCCCTGTGGTAGTGAAGAACTCCCTACACAAGAAATGCAGGTTGGAGCTGGGGAAATCGCCATTTTCTCTGCTAAAAAAAAACACCACAACGAATCTCAACCCCCCCTCAACCCACCTGCAACGTAGAGCAGGTACCCGCGCCGAGCCGAAGCCTCCGCGTCCGCTGCTCCGGTGATGTCGAGTTTTTGTTGGATCTGCAACCATCCCATTCTAAGGGGCGATGAAAAACGAGCCATGGCCAATCTGTTTTCATATGTTTTCATCAACAAAGTAATGAGGTGTTTGGAACATCAGAAATGGTGAGGTAGCAGGAACGGAGGTTTGAAGTAGCAAAAATGGTGTATGTTCGCGAGATCTTTGCGCTGGCAATCAAGAACGGCTGGAACGGAATGGAAGGTCCTTCTCCTTTCTGTCGGTCCAAAAAACAAGTAACTAGTATTTTGCTGTTTAAAATCCACATAAGCCGGGTTCAAACCCCGAAATGTAATCCCCCTACTGGTGGGTTGATGCAGGTTCCCATCGTGGTTCAAACAAATGCCGAATAAACCAGGTACATACCCGGTGTGATAGCTCATCAACGAGGGTTTTGGTCACTGCTATCATTTTTGTTGGGGCATAGGTCCCTGCTGCCTTGCAAGCTCCTACCAGTCCCGTGGTCCCCCCTAAAACCCTACTAGGCCCTATTGCCTGGCTGACCCATTTTTTGATGCGTCAGAAATCTCTATTACTTGGTATAGTCATGTATAGTCATGTAGAGTCCTCATTTATAACTTCTTGGTTACCCTCCGGTAAACAGCCACATAGCTATGGGAAATTACCATGTTTAATGGGAAAATCCACGAACTTTCTATGGCCATGTTCAATAGTTATGTTAGTTTACCAGAGGGTACATCCTCATCTTTGTTGGAAGAATTTTCACCAAAACCTTCCCATGTGCAGCACCAAGCGACACAGGCCACTGCCAGGTTGCACCGCGGCTTCCACTTGCGATGCCAGCGTCTCCCGCGATCATCGCTGTGCCCTGACGGCCACGGCCACGCTGTTTGATGCGTGAAATCAGATGTTTTTTTGCTGAGGTCACCATTATTGGTCCACCATGAAATTGATCGTTTCAGCCTCCATTTTTTGGGACGTCTCAGTGAACACATTTAACTGGGGACTTGGGGGCCCCGGTTGGGACCCAGTGAAACCAGGGGAATATGAATAGCCATAGCTCCAAAACGATCCCTCCCCACCATTGGATAGCTTTTGATGATGCCATAGTGACGTCCTTGCAATGAAAACTGCGAATATTTATATATGTAGAACTTCTGACACGAAGAATTCAGCAAAAAAATATTCTGATTGAAGCAAGAACAAGGGGATTCGACCGATGAAAGCAAGGATCTTACCACTGAAAACGAGAGTTAATGACTGGAAATGGGATCGGAACAGGAAACCTATGCAGAAGACCCTGTGAAAATAGGGAAACAATCATATCGAGAATATATGCTGGCAAGTCATTTTAAAACTCGCCAGACAAATGGATTGAAACTCAATGACTTGACACACAGCTAGGTATCATTTTATGATCTGCCAACCAAGGAAAAGGAAATAGGGAAGAACCTGACCCTCTCATCAAGGATATCTTTTTCTGGATGTGCCTTAATCAGATCGAACATGGCCAGACCATCTACCCTGCACTGAAATGAGATATGCATTTGTAGAGAATATTCCCATATATATATATATATATTGAGGCTCATTTAGTTCGGCGGATTTCCCGGCCATGTTTGATGACACTGGATGGTACTTTCACCAAAGCATTGGCAAACTCAGTGCAACCGGTGGTGATGTTGACTGCCTACATGATGAACCAAACACCACTTCACGCATTCATATCAAATACCCCCCCAGAAACCACGGCTTAGTAGTTGATTTATTTACGCATGGTTGGGAGCCATTTAGGTGGTGTTTAGTCTTAGCCGGATTGGATTTAACAGCACTTCGATCAAGTCTATTGGACCTACTATCATCTACTTGCTTGAATGATTTTGGTGTCACAGCTATGTACATACGAAAAAAGGGCTACCCAGCCAACAATCCACATGGTTGCAGGTCAAGGCAAGTTCAAAAAATGTGTTTGACATCGATGATTTTCTCTATCTGAAGGTGCATCTCAATTTGGAAGCAGTTTATAACCTCTATATGCATAGTGTGATACATAAAAACACATATATCTGGGGATATTCCGTAAATGATTGGGTTACCCTCTGGTAAACTAATAGTTTGCTATTGAAGCCATGGCCATAGAAAGTTCGTGGAATTTCCCAGCTACAAAATGGTGATTTTCCAGTTCGCTATGTGGCTGTTCACCAGAGGGTATCATATTGAGTCTATTCTGGATTTCAGAAACCCGGCTATAGATCACCCGTATCCCTTCAAACGTTGCCTTCGTCGTGTGCAGAGATCATTTTCCAGTTCACGTCTCGCCTTGGATTTCGGATGGGCAAGCAAAATCCTGCACTCAATGGATTGAACCCCCCATACCCTCTGGTGAACTAACAGTTTGCTATTGAAAATGGCCATAGAAATAGTTGATTTTCCCATTAAAAATGGTGATTTTCCATAGCCATGCTAGTTTACCAGAGGGTATTTCATGGGAAAGTCATGGAAAATCCGCAGTTTCCTGTAGATGTTCCCTTAAACCAATCCATTGATGCACCAGGCAAGGTAACTATTGGGATTCCTATGAAATACTTATAAATATTTTGGATTGTAAGTTGGGATAAATCATCTACCAGCTGGTGATTTCGCAATCCACAGTATGGTTGGTGGTTTCAACTAATCAATTCTGGTAAATGTATGATGATTCCTATTTCTTATGAAATATCATGAAATAATGTTTTTTTTTCACATATTTTGTTCCATTGAATTTTGGGTATGTGAAACCACACTTGACGAAGTTGGGGTGAACAAAACGGGTATCACTTTTTTGCATTTTAATCTCAATACGTCGGGATAGAATCCATAGAATGATGGTGAAACATATCTCACCTTTTAGTGGCGCTGCAATTTGGAGAACCCCCCCTGGAAGAGTATTGCTCCTTCAGGATCATCAAACCACCAACCAGAATGGTCAATTCACTCACAGGTAGTCGCGTTGCCAAGGTCATGAAACCGGGACCCGAGAGTTTTCTTGCTAATAGATATATCCTGCAGATTTTCGGTATGAATTCATCATTAAAATATATCAAGTCCCTCTGGGCTACCCGGAAAAGAACATGAAATCTCAGGAAATTGTCTTTGAAAAAGAAGGGACGAAGATGAGCCCCCTGGTGCCGTCATCCCACAAGTTGCCCAGAGTGTGATATTGATGGCTATATATTCTATGATATCCCGAATTTGTTGGGTACTAAAGCCATATTCCAACAACTCATCCCATGTTCTATTCCATATTGTATCATATTGTATCCAATGAAGTTACATAATCCCCATTAAACCAGCAAGTAGAATCCCATGTGTCATCAACAGCAGGGATATTGGAAACTGCTCAAATAATCTAGAAGTCCAATTTTTTGGTCGCCCCAAAAAGATGCAGAACATGTTTAATTTAGCACTAAAATTCAGCAGTGGACTAAATCGTTTTCTGCATGGTTTCTTGGTGGATTCCTGATATCTCCACTCTATCCCAGTATGACCCCATCATTATAGGCTGTTCTACAACTTTTTGCAAAGCAATCACAGCCGTATAATCATGCTAATAGTAAAATGACTTGTCATAAAATCATGGTATATAGTACTTTTATACCTTAAAGACTTATTAATGGCAACATATCATGGTCATATGAATAGCGGACAAAATTACTTGTTCATTTTCATGCCATGCACACATTAAAATTAAGGTCGTCTCCTATCGGTAGTGAGGATTTCTGCGTTCTCAGACTTTGAGGATCGTCCCGGCTTCGAAAATTCACTCTCTGAGGCACCAGGAGCTCTTGGTCAAGGTTAAGCGCCAAATATCATTGCAACACCAGCCACCTGGTTTGGTGGAAATGGCCAAAAGGTGATGCCCCGGAATCGCCAGGGTTGCTGGCTTCATAATTCCAAGTTTCGAAACTTGGCTTTAGGTATTAGGGGAGCTAACCGTGGGGGCCAAACACATTTTTGGACAATGGGATACTTCACTAGACTCACTATCACTAGATCACTAGACAGCAAAAATGTTGCGGAGCTGAACAGACTTGGTGAACAGACTTAGTTTACCCTCTGGTAAACTAACATAACTATGGGTCAAATCACCATTTTGTAGCTGGGAAAATCCACTATAAATGGGTCATTTTCAATAGCTACGTTGAATTACCAGAGGGTACCCTCTGGTGAACTAACATAGCTATTGAAAATGGCCATCTATAGTTGATTTTCCCATTTAAAATGGTGATTTTCCATAGCCATGTTGGTTTACCAGAGGGTACAGTGCTAAAAAAAAATTGAGTACCCTGGGATCAAATCTGGTTCTCTTCTGAGTGTCTGAGACGCCTCTGCCTATCTGATCTGATCACTTGGAAAAATTCATGCACACCTTCTGTGCGATGGTTGCTTCAGAGAATTTCATCCTCCATCCCAGCAAGAGAAATCGCTGCACCAAATAACTTATCTGTCATTACATCCTGATATATCCTGATGTTTGACTTTGTCTGGTGCTTTCAGGGACTTTCAAAATTCCTGGTGTTCTCCCCGTCTACAAGATACTTTCAGGGAGGAACTCTCTCAAAAATCCTGCGGATCCCCCGGTACCTCGTGCTTTCTGTCCTCCAAGAAAAAGGATTGGCCCACCATTGGCCACGCCTGTCCATGTTGACTTCCCCGTTGAAACGGGGCCAGAAATGGAAAATGCATACTGCAACCAGAACTGTTACCCCCTACCAAAACAGAGTGTGTTAAAGGTCCTACGGGTCCTCTGTGCCGTCACCGGCCGCTTTTTTGGACGGGAACCAATGAGTGTCGGAGGTTTTGATTTGTGGACATATCCACGGAAAATTGCCAACTGCCAAGAAATATAGACTTGCATGGGCTTTTGCCGTTTGGTGATATGATATGTCTCGCCATGCCGCCATGTCCCCAAACCAGCAATGTCATGGGAATGATGTAACTGAAAGAGCGAGGAGGTGCAAGCAGCAAAAATCTGGACTACATCATGATCTATATATTTACATGCACATGTACATGTATGTATATGCATATACATGCACATGCACATAAACATACACATACAAATATATATATATATACCTATGAATATGCACATACATATATGTTCGTATGAATATGCATATGCATATACATATACATATATGCATATGCATATGCATATACATATTTGCATATGTATATCTATCATGTTTATGCAGACGTTGTGGATATATGGACAACGTTATACAATCACTAGACAAGAAGCATGACATCGCCCAACAGATCTGGCGCAACGCTCCAGTGAGGATCTGCAATTTCAAATAGAACTGAACTGTCCCTGTTGTTTTGACTTCTGTGGGCTCAGTCTGAAGAATCACTAGGCTACATTGTCCTAGACAAGTGCCAACTGCTCTTTGATTCTAGAGCTATCACCACCGTAGAGTGGATTGCCCCAGGTCACCACAGATCCATCTTCCAGGATGGCAGCAAATGCATAATAAGTAGCCTGAATCTGCTGCACTTTCCTGAGTTGGCTTTGCACTGAAGAGCTGTCACCACCACAGCGTGGATTGCCCCAGGTCACCACAGATCCATCTTCCAGGATGGCAGCAAATGCTTTTCTTGCAGCCTGAAGATGCTGCACTTTCTTGAGCTGGCTTTGCACTGAAGAGCTATCACCACCGTCGAATGGATTGCCCCAGGTCACCACAGATCCATCTTCCAGGATGGCAGCAAATGCAAAATCAGTAGCCTGAAGCTGCTGCACTTTCCTGAGCTGGCTTTGCACTGAAGAGCTGTCACCACCGTAGAGGAAATTGCCCCAGGTCACCACAGATCCATCTTCCAGGATGGCAGCAAATGCTTTATCAGTAGCCTGAATCTGCTGCACTTTCCTGAGCTGGCTTTGCACTGAAGAGCTGTCACCACCATCGTGTGGATTGCCCCAGGTCACCACAGATCCATCNCACTTTCCTGAGCTGGCTTTGCACTGAAGAGCTATCACCACCGTAGAGGAAATTGCCCCAGGTCACCACAGATCCATCTTCCAGGATGGCAGCAAATGCTTTATCAGTAGCCTGAAGCTGCTGCACTTTCCTGAGCTGGCTTTGCACTGAAGAGCTGTCACCACCATTGAGTGGCTTGCCCCAGGTCACCACAGATCCATCCTCCAGGATGGCAGCAAATGCATCACTTGTAGCCTGAATCTGCTGCACTTTCCTGAGCTGGCTTAGCACTGAAGAGCTGTCACCACCACAGCGTGGATTGCCCCAGGTCACCACAGATCCATCTTCCAGGATGGCAGCAAATGCAAAATCAGTAGCCTGAATCTGCTGCACTTTCCTGAGCTGGCTTTGCACTGAAGAGCTGTCACCACCATCGTGTGGATTGCCCCAGGTCACCACAGATCCATCNATCAGTAGCCTGAATCTGCTGCACTTTCCTGAGCTGGCTTTGCACTGAAGAGCTGTCACCACCATCGTGTGGATTGCCCCAGGTCACCACAGATCCATCCTCCAGGATGGCAGCAAATGCATCACTTGTAGCCTGAATCTGCTGCACTTTCCTGAGCTGGCTTTGCACTGAAGAGCTATCACCACCGTAGAGGAAATTGCCCCAGGTCACCACAGATCCATCTTCCAGGATGGCAGCAAATGCNCACTTTCCTGAGCTGGCTTTGCACTGAAGAGCTATCACCACCGTAGAGGAAATTGCCCCAGGTCACCACAGATCCATCTTCCAGGATGGCAGCAAATGCGCCGCAACGTGTAGCTTGAATCTGCTGCACATTCCTGCGATGATTTTGGACTGAGCTTGGGTGGGGACCACCCCAGGTGACGACTGTGTTACTTCCACAGGACCAAAACGTAAAGGTTGCGGGTGCTGCTGCTGTGCAATGGCAGTGATATGGTCTCCGTCTCGGATTCCTGCTGCGTGCAGGGATTTCCTATGATCACTCAGAACAGGCCCCTGTGCAGTGGCCAGTTTCAGGAAGCGGAGTCCAAAAGACTCCTGGGCGAGAATCTTCAAGTCCCCTACTTTGGAGGACGGCGAAACTGCCAGACGTTTCCTTTTTCCGCTGGGCAAAGCGAGATCTATTTGAAGCATGTCCCTTCCAGAATTGGTGAATCCAATTTTTTCTGGCTCGAGCCTGGCAGTATGGCAGATGCGGGCCCTATTTTTTGTCTCACTGGAAGATGTATTCACTCCTCAACACCCTCTGGTAATTTGACATAGCTATTGAAAATGGACATTTATAGTTGATTTTCCCATGAAAAATTGTGATTTTCCATAGCAAACTGTTAGTTTACCAGAGGGTACTACAATGCTTCTCCAAGAAAGATGGCACCATCGACGCTAGATGGGTGTGTCTGAAAATAGGGTATGCCCCCAATGATAGCCATTGAAAATAGGGATAATGATCATTAACATTCATTAACCATTGGGTTTAGGGGTACACTATTTTCAGACAAACCCAGATGAAAACTCACTTCCTAATCATTTTTGACCATATCTGACCTGGCAATGGAAAAACCCTCGACTGATATTGGTCCATTCATAGATCGTGATCCCCGAGTGCGGATCGGAAATGAGGCTGGAAACCACCCCAACCGGTGGTCATGAAACATGGGGAAAATGCGGTTCAAAAGCACTTGATTTGGGGGTATCCTTCGATAATCAAGCACTATAAATGGAGGGTAGTTCAATGGAAAAACAATTTATGAATTGTGGATTTTCCACTGCAATGTTTGATTACCAGAGGCCAGAGGGTACCTAATTTTGGTTCGTCTTCATTCGAACATCATCAGCATTTGTGGCTCCTCTCTAGCTGGTTGATGGGAATTTCTGGAAGTAAAATCACTTAATAAAACTTGTCTTTTGGCTTGGGCAATCTGAACTAAAATCCCCTCTTCTCTTGGTAAAATGAAGGGAAATCCACTCTGGCGTTGGCTCAACCCGCTCAACCCGTCTATCTGTTGGACAAACTTCCCATGTCTGCCTCTCGTGTGTCCGAAAATCCCCTCTAATCCACCATTTTTTCTTGGATCAAGCTATGAAATATTAACAAGTCGAAGATTCTATTGAAATAAAATCACCATTTCTACCGGCAAATTCCCCGTTTTGTTCCATCTTTGGCACACGACATCCCGCCACAACAAAAAGTGGCACCTGAGGGTAGCACCAACGAGGCAAACTTCTGGCGAGGGAAGAAGGCACCCGTGGCATCATGCGGCGCCTCAGGGGTTGCTTCATGTGAATTTAACCAACAAAAAAGGGGATTTAATGTGATTCATAGCTGATTTATGATAGCTAAGTTGATGCACATAACTTGGTGAACTATCATTGTTGGGGGGATATAACGAACTAATTCCTCAACCGTGGTGATTTGAAAATCTCCCATTTATACTGTAGAGCTTTCTAAAATTATGTAATTTTAAGCCTCCATTTAGTTTATATAAGGCTTTTCCACTGCCATGTTATATTACCAAAGAAACATATGATCTACGGTTGATGGGCTTTATAAACCAACCACCATCTGGTAATTTGTTACATAGCTATGGAAGCCATGGCCCGTTTATAGATATTTACCTTTGAAGAAATGGAAAATTCCCTGCTTGAGGCTGCAAGTCCGGGGCTTTATAATGGGTGTACCTATTGGATCCTTACCTCCATAAGTTGGGATATGGGACCCCTACGACTAGGGTGAAATATAAGCCACTTATTTGTGGAACCGCACCCCCCAGTAGCTATCTCGAAATACCAGAGGGTGAAATAAATGTGGTACTGAAAATCTCCAGAACAGATGGAACGGAAAATAAGTATGAAATGGAGCTAGAATATCCTTTTCTATGCAACGTGGTGAACCCCAGTGCCATAAACCATCCCCAGTACGGGTTTATTTTAAGCCTCCGTTTACCCTCTGGTAAATCCTTGGGTATACCCTCAGGTAAACTAACATAACTATGGGTCAAATCACCATTTTGTAGCTGGGAAAATCCACGAACTTTCTATGGCCATTTTCTATGTCGCAAACTGTTAGGCAATACCAGAGGGCACCCCTACGACTGGGATGATGTAAACTGACCCCCAGCCATAGATGTCAGGTCATGATGGGACCGGTCGCAGAGACGGGGGATAAAGCGGTACTCTTAAAGGGAAAGTAGTGGATAGTGATATACTCATTGCCAATCTTAGATACCTTACAAAAAATTAGATTTTTAGCTGCTTGGGGATGTACTAATAAGAAATGGACAGTGGATATTCACATATGTTAAATATTGTTAAATGGATATGTTGTCCTTTTACCACTTGTTGGTTGATAGAGGGATACCCACATTCAACAACCAATAGGTAGATGATCAGACATAATACACCAAATCAGCAGCCATCTATTTGAAGTCTGGACGGACAAGTTACAGAAAATTACCAGGAGTGATCAACTGTTCATTGTGGATTTTATCTTCACTACTGAAATTTGAATATATGTTCATTTCATTTCATAGACTTTGATAGTAGCTCTTTTTTCCGATGAGAATGATCTACACGGATCTGGATAAATTCTGTTAGCTTGCCAACCAGTAAAGTTAGATAATTTTGGCATAATTACCCTCTGGTAATCAAACGTCACGATTGGAAATCCCCTATAAATGGCGGGTTTAATGGGAAATCACCTATAAATGGTGGGTTTTCCATTGTCATGTTTGATTACCAGAGGGTACCCCAATCCAATATGTTTGTAATTATATACAAAGATCTGGAATGTTTGGCCACGAAAATGACAATACGATAGTGAGAAATATACAATGGTATATAATGAAAATAATCATGAAAAAAATGAGAATACAATTCCCCTTTTTTTAAGTACTTGGTTTGGATGGGCCAACCATATAACCATAGTTTATCGACCCTAGAAAATATCAACCATACTATCAACCATAGTTGTTGTCAACCATTGATGGTCTCACATTTACTGTATCTTATCAACCATTTGTTTTGCTGTTAAATGTGACAGTCCCATACCTATGATATTAAACACCCCCTAAATGGTCCCAAAATGTCCAAAACATGTGGTTTCATCCCTACTGAAGCATGGTTTCTGGAGGGTGTTTAATATTAGAGGGAAGGGATTCAGTGAATTTATATTTTTTCCATGCAAAAAATAGAAGAATACTTCGTGTTGTGGAGACTCACACCTGTATCCAGCCTGCAGCTGTGCACAACCTCCCCACAGCAGATCGCCGATGCCGGGGAGGCCTCCAGAGATTTTTTTTCGCCGGTGCAGTGGTGATGTGGTGACCTTCAAAACATAAAATAGGGATATGGGCATGGCTCAAAATTATTAACCCTATAATTGGTTGGTTTATGTTAATCTACCATTAAAAATGACCATTTTTGGTACCATAATTTTGAGCCATAGCCATATGATGGGGCTCGAACCAAGCATTTCTGGGGTGGATCGAAAGCTGGTGATATATAGGAGCTGAAAACATCCATGGCTTAGGGCCTCTGCAGGCTTGATAATTTTCACCCAGGCCCATCTAAAACATCCAAATATGGCGTATTGAAACTCGGAAAATGATGACTTCTGCATATGTTGCCATCCAAATAAGTAAATGTCCTCATTCAAGCCCTCTCCATATTTGTTCGTAGTCTTTTCAGGATGGCATCCTGATGAAAAAAACAAAAGGTCGGAAAACGAACCCCAACATAACGTTGATTCAGCAAGAAAAAGTGGTTTTGCAAGAACAACAGAAGTGCTATTCCCTAGGAATGTAGGACATTGATTGGCTGGTACTGGTGATGCTTGGAAATCGATTCACACTGCCCTGGTGATAAATCCCTGATCCAAATGCAAGAACCAAGCTAAATCCCCATCAACCAGCATTCCGGAAGGTTGTGGCATTCATATGCATTCATGGCATTCTGATGCCAGTGTTGCCAGTGAAGTGCAACAAACACGACATGGCAGGTCACACAACAAGACAAAAAGACAGATCCAAAGTTCAAACCATCTGCCATCATTTCCCAACTTCTTCCATGTGTCGAGGGGATCATCTCACTTGGTAAATGGTTCAAAACCATAGTTACAACATATTACAAGCACATTGATAGATGGGTAAATCCACTGAGGGGATCTACTAACCAGGTTTATTAACCAGCTACTAAGTGAGATGATCCACCAAGTAGTATTCAGTTGCCAGTTTCATTGCATTATTATATATTCTCTCTTTCTCTGTTGGCTATACCCCTGTTTTTGATGGGTATGTCGATCATATTTTGATGGTTAAACACTATAAGACCATAGTTTGATGGTTGTTTCCGCCATACTTTTGGGACACCAAGTGGGAACGGGCTGATCCTCTGAGTCGGGACCCGCATCCCTTTTCTCCACCGCGCAACCAACACGCCACAGATCGTCACGGCGTCACGGACCGGACAAGAGCGAGTCCAAGAATTGACTGAAGCGCCGTGCTTTGCCACCCAATAACTTCCTCAAAACACGGACTCAACGCACCACTGAACTCACGGGTGGGAACTACCTGGGTGCCCTCAGTAGAAGGGAACTATATGTAAGAACACAGAACTATATATATATATATATAGCTCTATATATGATATTTATGTGCATATAATTCATATAATACGCTGTTGTTTACTTGTAGATATGAGTTCGAACGGGCTTTCTTTGGAGATCGACCTCCAACGAGCTGAAAAAAATGTCATGGATTAGCAAGTTTGACAGACCCTTTCAGGATATCTGGTGAGACCTTCTTGGCAGGGAACTTAGCAATTGATATATAGGGGTAACCATCAAATGGGAATTGTACCATCCAGAATTTGGAAATTCACCAGTGAAAATTGGACTTGAACCATCAAAATAAGCATTTACATAGGGGTACCCATCAAATGGGAATTGTACCATCCAGAATTTGGAAATTCACCAGTGAAAATTGGACTTGAACCATCAAAATAAGGATTTAGCAACCATTATTCATGGGACATCAAACCAAACCATTCCTGGGAATATTATTGGAAATCAACCATCAAACATTGGAGCATTAATCTCCCACAATCATCAAGCAACAAGGGGTTTGAACACCGCTCAATGGGATCAATAGCAAAGCTAGGCAACATTCGTGGCTCTCAGGCAAATCTGGTTTCCCCAATGCCATCATCTTCGATTTGCCTAAGGAACCCCCAAAGAAATAAAACATGCTCCCTATAGATTCCCAATATGTAGTTGATTTCTCATGGGGAAAAGAAAAAGACGTATTCCGAAATCTAGATCCAGGTGCAGTTGCTCGATCAAAGCGGTTGTTTTAGCAATTAAGCAAAATGTAAGTGATCTGGCATAGCTATGGAAAATGGCCCCAGTTATAGGCGATTCGTTTTTATGGTTGTTTTCCATAGCAAACTGTTACATTGCATTGCATAAGGGTCCCCATTTTTAAAAAAAAAATCAAAAGATGCTACCCGACTCACCAAGTAACTTGTCTTTCCAGTTGACCTCTGCCTAGAAGCGCGAAGCGGACCAAACGGACCAAACCCAACCCGAGGATCACCTCGCGATGAGTTAAAGTGCTTAGTAACCCTGGTGTGAGTGAAAGTGCCATTTCGTAATTTATTTATTCCATTTGTTTAGATTGGTTGCAAGTTGCAACTATGCTTACAAACCAGGTACGATTCGTGGGATGATCCTTTGAGTACCAAGAAGAAATCGAAACAACAGATAAAGGCTTGGCTTCAGGCAAATCACTCCAATTCTCACGATAATCACAAGACCACATATTTCACTAACTTGAAGTGTTGGGCCGGTTTGGGTTGTCCGTAAACTTCAACTTCATGCCAGAATTCTGTCGCGGGATGAGGGGGTGAAGAGAAGTATCCAGTTGTTTTTTTTGTTGATCTAGGTTGGCTGATTCGGTTGTACCAAACAAATCTAAGTGTTTTCGGATTTTCGCACGAATTGATGGGAAATATGTGCAAATTGACAGGAAATCTCATCATCTACTCGGGCAGGACTGGGGTGAGTTTTTTCTGGATATAACTATGACAATAACGTCCAAAAGTTGGGATAATATAATGATATAACCCCTACAACATCCTACAACTATGGTTGAATAACCCACTTATATGGTTAAGCAATCCACTTGCCCGCATTCTTTCTCCGAAACGACACGCGTTGGCACGGCTCCAAACCTCCGTGTACACGAAGCTGGCAACATCTTCCACATTCTTCTCCTCAAAACTCCGTGGTGGAGCTAAGAATGCATCTGGTCACTACAAAGTGTGGGCTTGTCTGAAAATGTTGGGTACCCCTAAATCCATTGGTGAGTCATCAATTTTCCTGTGAAATGGCCATAATTGGGGGGTAGACCCCAGTTTCATCCATTTTCAGGTCAAACCCATGTGACTTGTAACTTGCTTAACGGCTTGGCTTTATGGGGGATATCTATGATATCACTATCGCAAAAATAGGGTTTTGAAACCAACAAACATAACTCGTGGGCCGCACCTTGTACCCAAATGTGAAGAAATGAACAGAACAACTATCGGATGTGCTGGGGCGACCATCCGTAGAAGATAGAAGATAGTGGTGAATGCTGGTTCATGGAAAATCCTACGGTAAGTCCTTCTATGATCGTTTCCTGGTGAAGTTGTTCGAATCAGAAAACAACATGATCTGATTTGTCAGCCCCAGTATGGTAAGGCTTACCTTTGGTTGACTACCCAGGGCCGAACATGGAAAAATCATATTTGGATCCATCGGGAGTGAGGGGCTGAGATATGAGCACAAACGAGCTGGTTCAAGCTTTTCAGGGTTGCTCCCAACAACCCAGTTTCCAGGGGGGATAAATTAGGCAAATAAGGGGGTAAAATGACTGATTTACCCTTTTTGTAGCTATCATCTGACCAAATATAGTGGCTTGGAGCAACCCTTTTCTGCCCCAAAAATGGTACTGTTTCTACAGCGATGCAGGTCTCTACTAGCTTAATCCTGCATCCGCGCGGTCAGTTTTTTAGCTGGTTGCTAGATGTGCCATGGTCAAAACATGGTACAATATGTGAGTTATGGTCATCCATCCCATCATGGGAATCCAACCACAATGGGTGTATACATCCCAAACTGAAAATGGACTGATGACTATTCCCATGCCCCAACATGTGTTGGGAAAACAAACCGTGTAGCTTGACCATTGCACATAATGCTTCACCATAAACTCTGGGTTAGTATATAATCATCCTAAAGTAGATAGGAACTGGTATGAATAAAGTTCCATTTTGATAATATGGGATGATTGTATAAAAGTATCCATGTTAACTAATCATCCAGAAACTTAGTAGATAGAATATGGGATATTGAAACATCTTCCCATGTGCAGATTTATTTTTGAAATGTCCATAGTCTTGGATTTGCTTGAGGAACCCAAAGAAAATGACATATATCATATATTCCGTATAGTTTCTCCATTTCTAGTGGATTTCCCATTCAAGAATAAGAAATCATCCATTGATTTCTGATGATTTACATATCTAAAATGGTGATTCTCCAGTTCGCAAAGTAAACCACCAGAGCGCCTCTTGAGGGTATCTACTCCATGACCAAACATATCCCCATGAACATGGTCTCTGCTTTGCCAAGCTGCTCCCAAATTGGCAAAGCTCGGCATGGGCGCCTGCCCCTCAACCACCTGTCCTGAGCTTTGCAAAACCAAGTTTTGGCTGATAACTAGGTGAGTTCTGCGGCTTCTGATAGACATCTCGAACTTGTTTATGGGGGGGTATTTATGGGGGGGTATAAACCAACTACCTTCCAGTATATAAACTAACCTTTCAATGTAGTTGTACCCTCGAGTAAACGTACCAATCCAGTTGACCAGTTTCTACAAAAAGGCTGGTTGGTAGTTTTAAGATGCCTTGTCTAACGTTCAGGTGGGATGAAAACTGATTACCCACCCCCCAGTAAAGTAGCAAAGATATGGAAAATGAGTTGGATGATTTGCCTATCATTTTAAAGTTGTGATTTTTCGTTTCGATATCAAATTATATATGATAAAAAGTCGGAAATGGTAAACTTAAGATAAATGGCTTTGTCTGAAAATAGTGTACCTTAATTAATCCACTGGTTAATCCTCATTATCCCCATGGAACATGGCCGGCTGTCATTGGGGGTATACCATATTTTCAGACAAACCCAAATAAACAGCATGTGTCCAGAACTTTTTGGGGATGGTCCCCTGGATCTTTCAAAACTGTGCCTTCTGACCGTTTGCTGCTCCGGGAGACGTGAACTGCTGCTTGGGCTTGCAGTTTCAGTGGAAAAGACAAAACATGTATTTAGAATACAAAGTTTGTCAAGGGATTCATCATTCAATTTTGGATGCACATACTGGAAACCTGTGTTCAGTATCATTATGTTAAGGATGTGTCTCGCATGCTGATCCAAAACGCCCGCCATCCAGACGCATCCAGGAACCTTCCAACCACCAGCTGACTCAGCTTGCAATCGAGTTGCGTTGGATGGCTGTTAGCGAGAACTTCCCATTCCTGAAAAGGCTTCGAAAGTTATTCTACGGGTCACTTGAGGGATACCCCTAGTTTTAGGGCCAATTCAACAGGTACGATGGCGATTCATCCGTGGATTTCGGGATGCCAGAGGGTCAACCAGATTCAATCAGCGTGGCTTGTTGGCAAAGCAGTGAAGCTCCACATGATTACATGGTTATGGGTCAAAATTGGGTACCCCAATGATTGGATGGTTCATAGTAAAAACTTAAATCTGTGGTCCCCCAGGTCCTTAGTTTTGACCCATACCCATATAGATGATTATAGATGATGGACTTGTTGAAAGTTGAGAGTCTTCATTGCCAGGTTAAATTCAACCCACGGGGTAAGGGGAACAAATGACAAACATGCCCAAATAAACAATTTAGACTTCCACCAAACAAGACCAGACCTCTAGATATATATATATATATACATATGTATACACTATATATATATATATATATAGGCCGGAAGTGCATCACCAATTGACCTGGAAACATTTTGGTCGTTCATTGTTTTCAACCATCCATGAATAGGGGATCCAATCATTTTGTCCCATACCCAGTAGCTGGTTGACGATCCCAGAATATGTAAACACCTAAAGATAGATATGGAAAGCCAAGGCGAACACCCACCCGTTCGGAAAATGATCAATGGTGGGATTTCCATATCGAAATCTTAGTTTACCGCCAGGTGTGTAATATACATATATATATATATACCTATTTGAAACTACAAACCAATGGAGTTTGCTAATGGAGGTCCATTTTTTAGGAACGGATGTACAAGCAGCTATGTAATTATTTCTCTGGATTTCATGAAGGCTTACTCTTTCGGTGACTCGTTGGTGAAAATTCCACAAAGAATGAGGCCTGGCTTTGCTGATTTCTTTATAGAATTCCTTTAAAGGTTTGTCAGTCTCAAAATAGAGTATCCAAAAAAAATCCTAGGAAGGGCCCCCTGGCAAACAATAGAGAAGTTGATTTGTTTCACGAGGCTAACGCTTGGGTTTTTGGGGTACCGTGCAAATATGTATGTGCAAATATGTATATATAGTTGGGGTATAAACCTATTTACATAGCCTCCAATTAAGTATATAACAGAGTCCAATCGAAAATCCTCCGTCTTTCATATGGTGTCCGAGCGGGAAAACCAACTCTTTTGGTATGTTTACCAAAGGGTATCTGGAGGAAGGCGGGGGGGATGTATAAAACCAGCAGGAAGTTGTTGAAGTTGCTATACCCAGCACAACGGGGGCACGAAACGCAGACCTGAAGTTGCCTCTTTGTTTGCCTCTGGGTTTGGGTTCCAAAATAAATTGGCGACATGCCCAGTGGTACAAGGGCCCATTCCCCCAGTGATCCTTTTTTTGTCCAGTGTTTGGGGGGCATGGCTACCCTGCACCAACGAAATCTGGCTGGGTATGAAATATGGCCCACCAAAATCGCAAAACACTCATCTGTGAATCGACCTAGGTGTGCCCAGATTTTCGTGGCGAAATCACGATTTTGCTGGTTGAAACCCCTATATATATATATACATATATATATATATATGTTTGATGGTGAACTCATCCCCCTTCACCATGGCCAAGGATCCGTTCCAGCGCGTTTTTGCTCAAGGATTGCTGGGGGTAGATCCTGGAGATATCGGACTTCAGGTGGTATAGCGTACACATACCCTTCGGCAATTTAGCGTGGCTAGCTGGGAAATTCATTGCTACATAGAGGTTTATAGCTGAGAAAATCATTGAACTAAATCGTTGACTATCCAGCCATGTTTGATTACCAGACGGTATGTGTTATTGCGATTCTGATCATGTACCCTCAGATAATTTGACATGGCTATGTCACCACTTTTGATGAGTAAATCATCTGTCGATGGGCAATTGTCCATATATCATCCTAGTGGCGTCTTGAAACAGAGTGGATAAGTGGGAAATATCCCAAATATTCACAACGGGGCACAGAGGGAAAGCGGGGGAGGATGCACTTCTAGAATTGTCTAGAAATCATGTGTACGGTTGCCTGAAAAACGTACTTCACACATCAGTTGACGAACCACACATGTCGGTTGCTTTTATCAGAAAACCTCCAGATTGTTGGGGCACCCAATTTTCTTGAGCCAAGCCCATAGTGGGTCTGTTGCAATGCTGGGTCAGTAAAACCCATGACCGAAGGCCCATTTTCTCATTCAACGCCTGGTGGGGTTTTATCACTATCTACCCTAGAAACATAACCAGTAAACTGACTACTGGAGATGATTGTCAAACATGCACGATTGGCAAACGGAAGGAGGGAAAGGTAGAGATCAGATCGTAAACAAGTACATGACCGTAATCAATCATGGCAATGGATTTCCGATTGCCATGTTTGATTACGGGAAGGTAACCTCCAAAGAAATATCTGACTGTCTCAAATTTTGGAACCCCTTTCCATCCTAGTGTTTAAACATCAGGTGACGAATCAACATGAAATTGCCATTGTAAGGTACAGCAGTATACTCCGTTTTGAGAAACACCCATAAACCTTTTTTCTACTAATACCCTACTTTTGGGGCTGCAGTTCCACGTAAAGAGAGCATACATGGCTTAACCCACATTTGTTTGATGAAAATCACTATGTTTGTTGGTCATATAAATCCCGACTTTTTGGTTTTCCAACCCCTACTTCAATGGTATCTTCGCCGAGCCAACGATGAGGGTCAGGCCGAGCCACTTATTGCCACCTCCCGCATGACAGGAGACGCAATGAACGTCCTCAGGGCTGCAGGGCAACCACGAGAACCTCCCAGTTGTGTTTGTTGGCTTGTAAAACCCCATGAAGTATAAACTTATAAGTATCATGAACCATAGTTATTGGAGTGATAATCCACTGATTAGTACCCTAAAGTAGCTGGTTACTGGATGGTTATTCCCTAATCCATAGGTTTTGAGCCATCCCCATATAACATCATATCACCGCAGTGATTAGTAAAACTGCACCACCAAGCAGGAAAAAACGCCTTCGAGCATCAAAGATGGCCTCCCCATTCACCAAGTCCGCTGCCCGCACGGCAGGAACGTAGCCCAAGGAGATGGCACCTGGCGATCAAAATCGCCAGACGAGATTTCTAGGTTGCGCAGGGGTGAAAGTAATAGTTAACATGGGTTAATATGGGTTAATATGGATTAGTATGGGTGAAATGGGTTAATGATGACTGATAATGGTTAATCATACCTGCTCATGGTTGGGAATGGGTAGAAGCATGGTATGTGAAACCCCAAAATATTGCGATATATATGATATAAGGTAATATAAGGCCAATTTATGGATAATAGATGGATAATCTGGATAACTTGTAGATAAAATTCCTTCCAAATACTCGACCTACATTGGGATAGGTCATTGTAGCCTCTACTCCAGTTCACATCAACATAGCTGGGATTTGTGGATGTCTATCCCCTAAAGCCTTGGACACTCCAAGTTGATTCTCCAGTCATAGTGGATGAAAACCAACGGGAAAATACGGCGAAACTCATCGACTCGGCAAATCCAGGTGTGTTCTGATGATTTGTTGCCACTTACTAACTTACCTCACTAGATCTACCCTCTGGTAAACTAACATAGCTATTGAAAATGGCCATTTATAGCGGATTTTCCCATTAAAAATTGTGATTTTCCATAGTTATGTTAGTTTACCAGAGGGTAACTAGGATGCATAACTACTTACTAGCTAGATCTAACTAGGATGCACAACTACTACTTGACTCACTAGGATGCACACCTAAGATCATCTTAGGAGCTAACAATGTCCTCGGACACAAAAGGTGCCAGTCAGAATGCCCCAATTTTCATCAGCCATTGAGCCGCGTCCCAAAGTTATGTGTGTTCTGCCTAGTAACTCACCTCATTGTAGTTCTAAGCACCATACCCAACAGTTCATCTAGTCCTATACAGTGATCCCCAACAAAGATGCTGAAAAGCTTCAATTGACTGCTATTTTAGATTCGGATTTGACCAATGTCTATCTTTTTGGAGGTTACTATCTACATGTATGCTGCAGCATCTATCATTGGATTGGTTTAAGGGAAAATTTACAGGAAACCCCTAAATTTCATAGGAAAATCCATGGTTTCCTGTAAATTTTCCCATTAACCAATCCATTGAATCTATGTATATGTACATAAACCAGCTGACCTATTAAACTGGGGCATCACGGCATCACCCCATAGTCGCCTCCTACGACGACTCCAGCAACGAAGGGGCGCCACCTGTCGTGATCTCTGGCTCCGCTGTCAAAGTCCTGGTAGGACTTTAGCCGAGTCAGTCTGACGATCGGCAAGGGCCACGACTTGGAAAAAATGTGAAGATAACTATGGATAAATCGATTTGTCTGAAAATAGTGTACCCCTAAACCCAATAAAAATCCCCTAACAGTTAGCCATAGTGATTTATGGATATTAACAGGGGATAACTATGAAGACTATGAACATCTATCTAGGAACTATCCTTCTGGATAAATATTAACCATCCCTCTGGATAAATATTAAAGTTGTTTATTAATGAGATTAACTATGGATTTATTCCACTTGGATAGATATTAAAGTGGGAAACCCATTTGTAAGGCATCCCTCTGGAAAAGGGAAAAATATTTGCAGTAACAATTATATAATGTGGTACATTAATCCCATTAATGTGGTAATGCAATCATTTTGGGTATTTAACGGTTATTTCATTGGCCTTTGATGGAACATAAGTATGGATTAAGATGAAAAATGTTGTAGGGGATTTAATGGGATGTACTGTGGTTTTGAAGGGGAATTGTCATTCAATTTCGTAGGCTTTAGTGGAACATATACATATATGTAATATCCATGAATAGTGCTCAAAGATGGGATGAAGATATCTATTGCCCTCTGCCTATTTAACAAATAGCTATGGAAGCCATGGCCCATCTACAGATAATGAAAATGATGATTTGCCTATTCTAATGGTGATTTAACTATTCACGTTGGAAAATCACTAGCAAACCATCGCCAAATTTACCATTCCAGGGGTGGTAGAAACCATCAATTTATATGGATGGTGTATGCCATTATATCCCAGTATATCCCAGTATGTCATAAATTGACATCAATTATATCCCGTATTGTTTATGACATTGCCTTACTGACATTAGTTGTCTGGCGGAACTTTCGTCGTGATTCGGCGATCTCCAAAGCTGGGACTTTCGAAGATTCCCCAGCAGATGTCCCAAAAATTCACTGCCCCTTGGACTGGTTCAATTTTGTTGCATGAAAATTTGAATCCCATTGTGCTAAATCTTAATTATGTAGAAACCATATATATATATATATATTATATATGTGTGTGTGTGTGTGTGTCAACTGTCGCTTGAACAAGTTGAACTTGTTGCACTTGGAATGAGTACCACTCTATATCGCTTTGATGAAGGATCAACTCACCGCCTCCCTTGCCGTTGGAAAATAAAAAGCAAGTATCGTCATGCAAAAAAAAACGGGGATGTACCCCCCGGTAAACAAACATAGCTACGGGAAATTAGGTTTTTTATAAGGTAAATCATCAGAAATCATCTATGGATGGGGAAATTTCCGCAGCCATGTTAGTTTATTGGAGGGTAACCCATCATCCATTTCTTCACCCTTCATTTCATGGCTGCTTTCTGGGTGCTCCCATTGGTACAAAACTGTCACAAATTCGGCCACCTCAAAACAGGATTCGCTTGGCTCAAGGAATGTATTGGTTTTATTATTAGCGGAGAAGTGGAGGAGGCTGGAGGTTTTGTATTATTCAAACCACAAAATAACAAGGTGAAACACCTGTAATGATTATGTAACGTCATGTATCATTCACAGTAGCTTCGGGCCATTTACAATCCTGATAATCTCCATTTTCTTTGCAAAGAGTCAGTGGGTGATTTGCGATTTAGGTCAAGTCATAGTCAAGTCAATCGCCACCCACAAAACTGCGATGGTTTACAGCCAACAGTGGCTTGTGGCTGGCGCCCACTTTTATGTGGCGGTTCCAACTGATCAAATGGGGAGTGATAGCATTCTTTTTTAATGGGGCCTCATGGATTGTGATAACTCCCAATAAATTTAGTAGTAAAATCGCCGATGTTGATTAACCAAACGAAGTTGTTTGTTAATCATGTGTCAATAACTAATCACCAGTATAGATGAATAATCATTGATCAATCCCCACTTGGAGGATTATCCCACTCAGTAGCGGGTTAAATAGTAAAGTTATGACCTAATTATACATGGGATAACCCAATTGGGGGACACACTAACCAGGGTTATTAATCAGATCCGGTCCCTGCGAAGAAAAAGCCAAGTATACTAGTTGGTTGATTGGTTTCCCAATCCTATGGCTTGTCCCCAACAAATTAGGTAGTATAAGTCCCTACATTTACCAATCAACTAGGGTATGTTTGATGGTATAGAAGTCCCTTTTCTTGTGAATTAGGTGTACAAGTCCCCATCAAGTAACAATGGGATCTTATGGAAGAGTCAACTAATCCAATGGTGTTTTTTATGCGATCTGATAGATATGAAAATGGTCTATGGGATCTAATGGGATATACAAAGAAAAAAACACCGAATGTGGAAAAAAAGAACTAATCATCTGAAAAAAAAAATCCCCAAAAATGTGATCTAAGGAAATATCTGTGATCTCATTATTACCCCATCTGATTAGATCATTTACTATCCCATTAGATCCCATGCCACTCCTCCTGCACGGTGCCGCCCCGTAGGCTTGGCGGACGCGGCGCCCTGCACCAGCGAAGAATGAATTCACCAGCCACAAGTTATGCACCATTCTAGTGGGATTTAGGGATTTATAGGGATTTATATTGAATATACACAATTAGGGATTTATAGGAATTCATGAGCGTTTCTTACGACTTGAGACATATTCCGACAAAGTTAAATTTCAGTTGTGGCTTTGAAACCAGCAATTTAAAGATTACTTTACTTCGAGTGATCCTCACCTTGACACTATTCTGACATAGTTTCTGACGTATCATCCGGAAGCATATTTGGCATGTGTATATATATATATATATTGTATATACATATATCTACATATATATATATATATGCCTCATATGTATATATATATATATATGTATTGAGATTCTATCTGACATTCTTTCTGGCATATACTCTGACATTCTGTTTGGCATTCAATCTGGCATTCTCTCTCGCATGTGTTCGGGTCCAGGCGCACTCCACAGCATCCCGGGCTGGCACTATGGCAGCGAGTGTAGCAACGAGGAAGCAAGGAGGCGCATGAGGAGGAGAAGTAGAAGAAGGCGGAGTTGCACCTTTGTTAAAATCTAGCGACACTCACCTGGGATTCATTCCCCCCCTAGAAGCAGCTGCTCCAGACTCCAGAACACGTGGTGAAATGTGTTGTACGGGATCTGGTGTACCCTCCGGTAATCAAACATGGCGTGCTGGAAAATCAGCCATGTATAGATGATGGTCCCATTCAAATTTCCATTCACAATGGATTTCCCGTTGCCACATTTGATGATACACCGGAGGGTATCTTGCTTGGTTGGATCGAAACCCATTTCTTCAAAAAATCCGCACATGGTCACAGCGCTCCCATTTCTGTGCAGAACTTACAACCCCATGTCTTGTTAGGAAAGCCACCTTTTGGTCAAGAATCAACCAAATACTAGACACCCATGGCCCATGTTTGAAGATTCTAGAGACCCATGTTTGAAGATTCAGGAGACAAAAAATGCAGTACTTGGAGGATCATCCCAGTCAGTCAGTGAATGATAAGTCCCCAAATGCTCGGTTGTCTCATTTATAGCTGGGGAAACTGATCACAACAAACACTAGTCATTCGCATGAATTACTAAGTTGCTAAGCTGGTGTTTTATCCCATGATATCCCCATCATTCGTTACTGCTCCCAACCTCCCAGGGACTAGGGGAAAAGAACAACCCTCTTACTACTCAGTTACGACATTTACTAAGCAACCCTACCCGTGTCATGGGTTATCCCATATATAAATGGGTTATAACTATGGCTACAAACCAGTTAGGATTGGATGATCCTCCAAGTATCCCGATGCTATATCTACGTTCTATCCTTCAATACAGTTGGTTGTATATGATTGTTAGATAAGTTATGTATATATCCCCTAATATCTCAAAACACAAAACTCCTAAGTGGCTAAGTAGAGGACTCTAAGTTCCTAAAATTGCTCAATTGCTAGGTAGCGCAGAGTTGTCATTTAATCCCATGATATCCTAATATCATACTAATATCCACATCATTGCTGGTTCTTGATACCCCTTGGCTGACGCAGACCCCACGGCCATTGGCCTCATTTCGCTGCTCCGCCCCAGCCACAACGCCGGAAGAAATGCCAGGGCAGAATAAGACCACATGGTGAATTCGATGGCAAGGGATGGGGCTGAAAGCTTAAGGGATATCCTTTGATATGTTTGTTTATTCCAATTGATTTATAATTGGTGTATACAGTTTGTATACCTGGAGTTGATTTGCAGTTGGGCTTGGTTAACGGCCTCCATTCCATCTTCTGCTAGTTTGGATCAAGATTCATGGTCAAGATGGATGGTCAAGGACCGAAATGGGAAGGTGGCAGCAGAGCTCGTATGTTCACAGAATATGTGTGGAGGCAAGAAATTCTGTAGATTTGTTGAAATGCCCAAAGTAGTCCCCAAGACTAGTCTAATAATATAGGAAGTCTAGCTTTAGGCAGTCAAAACATGGAACTTCGTTTGGCAACAGCTTTGACCTCCAGGATTTCTGGATAAATTGTAACAAATCTTAACAATTCACTCAGTGGGCTTGAAATATTCTAAAATCCAACATCCAGTGACACTTCATGGCTTTAACTGATCCAGTGTTTTTTAATCTTTGGATTGCACTAACTTGAAATGTGTGGCCATGTGTTCTTACCCCGTACAATTTTCATTCATTGCAGTGACGTCACGAGTAGAGGTCGTTATGACTTCACTGCAGATGATTCCATTATACATGCTTCCATAGTTTGATGATTTATCTATAAAAAATGGTGGTGTTCCATAGCAAACCGGGAAAATTACCCCCTAAAAACTAACGTACATGTGTGGAGAACCCACCATTTGTAGATCATGTTCCGAACGGGAAACCAATTTGCTTTCCACATCTAATATGTTCATTTACCCCAGGGTACCGGGGGGAATGGCCATCATAATCTTCTTTTCAACCTCAGTTGGCCCAATCAGCTGATTTGATTCAAAAAAGCTGCGGTCATTTTGTCAGACTTCCGGCACCAGGAAACTTCTTACCAGTGGCAAATCCTAAGACAAAGGTTCCAAAAGGTTCCAAACATCCCTCGGTACTTGGGGGTGCAGTTGGGGTGGCACAAAAAAATGGCGCATGATGCATTCGCCTCCATTAGTTGGGATATCGGGCCCCCATAATGCCATAACTACGGTGAAATACATGAACTTGTAAGTGGAACTGCACCCCAAATGGTGGGGTCAAATTTGATTACAATTCTGGAAACATAGCTGTCCCCCCATATCAACCCTCATTTGCATCATGCGTTTTGACGGTCAAAAACAGGCCATTCCACCAGCTGAAGGACCCCGAAACCTGCCTGGCGACTCAGACATGGCGATTGTCAAGTCGGATCATTTCAGTAGAAATGTGAGCAACTTGAGATGATCTGTTTTGGATGTTTATTGGGCTTATCATAACCCATTCTTGGTAAATCACATGATCTGACTTTTGGGCTGTAAAAAACTATATATATATATATAGCCCACTAGATTTTGGACGTAGACAAAGCCATCTTAAAGGCTTTAGTGATGCTTAATGACTGAATGAAGTCCATGTAACTCCATCTTTACTGTACACTGTCCTGGATGTGAATTTGTGCACTTCAAAAAGTCTCATCAGTCATCATTCCAGCAAACGCAGCTATTTGTCACTCAACTTCGAGCTGTTTTGAACACTTTGCAAGATATCGAAGATAATCGAAGCATCTATCTCTGAACATGGGCTAAATATCCACCAGTTCACCACTTTAAATAGACGAAATACAAGGACAAACCACGAAAATGTGGGATCGTTTCTCAAGATGTTCAGACAAACCCATCTGGGTACATGATAATGATCCATCCCATTAAACACCGGACACATTGGAGACCGCGATGCGTTTCACTACTTCGACGTTGGTAAGAGATCGATTCTGATTGGTGATTGAACCAACAGAAATGGTGATTTGACCAACAAAAATGGTGATTTTAACTAAGAAAAATTGCGGTACAATGGTGATAAGTAGGAAAATGCGGCTATCCTCTGGTAATTTGTTGCAGTTTGCCAACTGGAAATTCACAGTTGAAATCAATAGGTAAATCATTGAACTATTTCTGGACCATGTTCATCTATTTTCCATAGCAACCTGTTCAATTACCAGAGGGTAAGCATCAACTAAACCAACTTAGCTATCACGAATCAGCTATAAGACCAAATAACTCCGTGTAAATCAGCTATACATCCCATTTATATTTAGCCTCTAGTATGCACTTCCAATCAACGTTGCTGCCGCCGTTCAAAACATGCCCTGTCGTCACGGTCACGTCTCGAGCCAGCATCTGAAGGTCAAAAAAAAGGTGGTTTCACCCACAGTTCATGGGAATGTAATGGGATATACTGGTGATATGACGTGGAAATTTAAGTTTTCATGGATTGATAATATATATATATATATATGTATATATATATATACATACTGTGTACTGTATATACATATACACAAGAAATTGTTACAGGAAGCTGGATGATTCAGGCCAAAAAATCAAAGGTTGCAATGTTTGTTGTGGATTTTGTGACTGTTGACACATATGTTTCAGCAGGAATCGCATCACGAAGCCAGAATGAAGTCACACCAAACAGATGATGTGCAGACATGGTCTGAGATTTGAGGGTTGCTGCAACCATGGTTTTTTGATTAGGCGGATACTCCCCAAATAGTTATAGTCTGATACTTAAATGGTAACCCCAATTAAGAGCCTAAGGGGTTAGTCAGTCCAAGGTTCACATTAAACTGTTTAGTGAAGAATACCGAGGTGCACAAACGTTCAAAGAAGCTGCAATCCACCCACGCAAATGATCCAACGCCCACAAAATGTTAGTTGAAGCCATCTATAATGTTCCGAAGAATGAACTAGAAACAGAATTCAACTATAAATAACTACATCAGTTGCAACAACCACCGTGGAATGTCAACCCGGATGAATAAACTCTGACTACTAATGGGAGGTTACCCCCAAAACAGTGATAAGTTACTATCAACATTGGTACCCCACTATCAATCAGCTTGGGGTTTAGCAAAATCAGGGGCCAACATTATCGTTGGTAAATCCCCATCAAGTCTCATTGCTGATTGTCTAATCCCCAATAGAATATTGCTAGTCACACTACACTATATATCCTAATAGAACCCAATAAATGGTCAAAATGATGTCAAAATGGTCAGTTAAAGTCCAATGAATGTCCACTGTCATTTATTATGGTATATTGGTTATAGATCAAAACTGTATGTACATATATATATATATCTATATATATATATATCTATATATATATATACATATTCACAACCACTTTCTGGCAAAAACAGGGACTGACATTATTTGGAGCTGCAGTTCCACTAATAAGTTGGTTTTACAAAAAAAGATGTAGGAGTTCTATCCCAACTTATGGAGGTTAGAATTCCATCGCTATAGCCATGTTTTTGAACACCTGGCAGCCCAGCCAGTATTGTTGCTGCCCAATCTCCTACTGGTTGGGAGATGCGTCATCCTCAAGATCTCCATATTTCTGATTTCTGGTCGAATCTCCATTACCCTCTGGTAAACGTTTGCATAACTATGGAAAATCACAATTTTTCATGGGAAAATCCACTATTTCTATGGCCATTTTCAATAGCGAACTGTTGGTTTACCAGAGGGTAATATCCTCATAATTGTTGGTGAGATATACCCACTTTCATTGGTTGCAATAATCAATTAATTGCTAGCAATGATCATATCCCAGTTGATTCATGTATTTATACCATTTGGAAATACCTATTACTTATAGGACAAACCCTATATTTATAGTAGCTAATCATACACCAGATACTTAACAGGGATATAAGAAAGATCTCCATGGCTGGTGAATACCCTATCGACAACGGGGGCATGGCTGTGCCATAGGGGCAGGGGGCGAACCTCCCACATGGCAAGGGTGCCGTCAATTACTGCATCCAAAGTTTGCCTCGCTGTTGGGGATGCTGGTGGTCAAACAAGGATCAGATAGTAACCCCTCAGAAAAACACAAAAAATGGTGACTTCCATGGATTTTCAGTTGCGTTGTGAAATTTGTGATACTTAATATTTGGTTTAGTTGATGGTTCCCCTTATATTGAGCCGTTTGCCATAGAAAACCGCCACGAAAAGAATCGGAAAGATATGGAACTAAATGGGACATGTTCCGTGCCATACACTACCTGTAAGGTTTCGGGTTTCGGAACTCGGAAGGATGATTGAAGATTTGGTTTATTTGAAAATGGAGAATACCCTCTGGTAAACTAACATAGCTATTGAAAATGGACCATAGAAATATTAGTGGATTTTCCCATGAAAAATGGTGATGTTCCATGGCTATGTTAGTTTACTGGAGGGTAATGCCAAGGTGGGATTAATAAACCCCCTAGTAATGGTTTTCATGTCAACCACTATTTGGGGAATCCTCCATGATTTATAAACCATGGGTTTTTTTGTCATCCCACCTTGACATTACCCCCATTTAGCGGTCTGATAAAGAAAGTGATGATCAACCATTGGATTTTGGGGGGTCCCTATTGGCAGAACCAGAGTTCATTCGTTCCACCCACATGTCTTGTTGTTCAATTCGCGTGGTTCAGCAAATCAGGATTTTTGCACACTCACAAATGCCGCACAATCGCACCAAATCAAACCACAAGATGAAAGATGTTTGAAACATGTTTGAAACACACATGAAATTGACATGATAAGGGCATGTTTCAAGAGGAAGTGGGTGCTCCAAAATCGCCGTAGAAAAATAAACCATAGGGGTCCGCAGGCTCCAGCGACCTATTGACAATGGAGGGGCATAAATTTTATACCCCCAAAAAAACCCACGGGTTTTTCATGATTTTACAGTCCCCTTCCACAACAAGTGAAGATGCTGGGAGCAAGTGATTTTGTAGGGAAAAGGGGTCTACAAAGGTCCAATCCACACAGAAAAGTGCCCCAATTCAGCTCAAAATGACAATACAAAACTAAAAATCGCTACCCACCATAAAATGGAACCCAATCATGAGTCCCAAATATAGACGCGTACCAAGTAAGAACCCATTACAAAATCGTTCGAAAAGAAATAGTAACCCTATATTTCCGGAGAGGCCCTTTCTTGACATCATTATTTGTTAATATGTTCACATATCCCCCTTGAAATTCACCCCAAGGGGTCACACCCCGCATTTTGTAGGTATAAGCCGCGGGGTGTGCAAGAAAACCTACAAAATGCATGGGTGCAATTGAAAAACTGTTCTTACAAAATGCGCTGCGCGGACACATCAATCCATATTTTTTAAAAAACCCTTTTGTGGGAGGCATGTTGTAAAAAAAAAAATCTGATTTCAAAAATTTGCAAACTTATCATGAAAATGAAATCCCTTCTGCAAAATAGAAATCCAGCCACAAGCATTGCCACTAATTGCCACATTAGCGAGTGTTCTTTACAAAATAGAGAGCCTCCCGATATACTCACTCCCATTTACAAAGGACAAAACGGCCAAAAAAAACTCTACAAGTGCTTTCCTTTTGACGACCTTCTAGCCTGGAAACTTCAAAATGTTGCTACTTTGCGATCCGGCTTTTTTTGCTCAAAGTTTGGGTTTTTTGCGTGTTACTTCGGCATTGGTTCGGGAGGTTGTTACACCTTGTTATTGTTGGTTTAAAGGATTTGCTACCCATTAAAACGGCAATTGGCATGCCCCAATTTCAGACGCACTTTGGGGAAACCACCCCTAGGCCCTGCGCATCGAAAGATTCAAAAAGATATCTGCAAGGCCTTGGCTTGCACTCAGGTTCAGCCACCCTTATATGCGTGGAAACAACAGCTGGTTGGCGCTCTTCTGGTTGCAACCCATTTGCGCTTGGGCATCAGAAAAACTACGCGGGGAACTTTGCAACCAAGACGTCCAAGCGCATGGGTTTGACAAATAAGCTACCTGGCGCTGCCCTCTCTTTTTTGGTCGTCATGATTTTCCCCGCCATTGGTTGAGGAGGCGTCCCATTTTGAGCGCAACCCACTTGGCCACTGGGCGGCGCCTTCAACTGCCATGTCCCATGCTAAGCCCCCGCGCCATTGCCAAGATAGATGGCCTTGCGCCTGGCGTGACTGGCTATCCCTGACCGCTTGGTGGCCTTGCCTCAAGCCCAAGCGCACATGTCCTGCACCAATCTAGGCCCAGGCTTAAGGTGCGCATCCTGTTCATATCCTGTTCTTGAGGCATGCGGCAACAAGGGCGTTCTGAACGATGAGGGCGAAGTCCTGTGTGGAGTCGTAGATGAAACGGAGTCTCTTGTCGTCAGACTCATCCTTCATGGCATTTCCATCATAATTTGCAAGGCCTTTTTCGGGGATAATTGCTCAAATCCAAACTATCTCTAGTGAGGCTGAGGTCATCATGATAATTTCCCAGGCTTTTGGTACATCTATCAATTCTGTCCCCATTATGTACCTGGTTGCTTCAGCCCCAACAAAACTGGTCAAGGTGGTTTTGATCCCAGAAAGCTGAGACAATGGGACGATGGCCACAGCTACCATGGAAATCAAATTCTTGTCGGGTGCTTCCCCTGGTTCTACTGAGGTTTTACCAAGTGCCTTGAAGTGAACACCCAGGGAACCCCGAGAGCCAATTCTAGGAAACCAAAAGCTTAAATGAGTGTGGTTGGAGCAGGTGGTATCCCCAACAGCTAGGAAAGCGAAACAGGCAGTGAATGGCAGTGAAGACCTATCAAGTTTCAACCCGGAACCGGGCTTCGTGGGATTCTAAACTGCACGGAGTCCCAAAGAATTCGTTTGGCGAATCAAAAAAAAACAGAATCGAGAGTTATCAATCTACAAAGGATTTGGTAGTTTGGGGCTGGGGTGGAAGGGGGCATGTTAGCCATCCGTCACTCAACTCGATACATCTGTTCCCGGGTCTTACTCCAAACCTTATGCATCCATTCGTAGGTCTTACCCTCAACCCATCTCTCCCAAAAAAAATAGCGTAATTGCTCTACATCCATTCCTCTCTTCAAGGGTTCCTACTGGTTTCATACCCGCACTTGTCATTGTGAGTTCGCTGTCAAAAAACACTCACAACCACGATCAGAACAACAACCACAGCAACAACAACAACAACAACAACAACAACAACAACAACAACAACAACAACAACAACAACACCAGCAGCAGCAGCAGCAGCAGCAGCAGCAGCAGCAAACAACAACAACAACAACAACAACAACAACAACAACAACAACAACAACAACAACAACAACAACAACACCAGCAGCAGCAGCAGCAGCAGCAGCAGCAGACAACGACAACGACAACGACAACGACAACCACAACCACAACAACAACAACAACAACAACAACAACAACAACAACAACAACAACAACAACCACAACGACAACGACAACGACAACCACAACCACAACAACAACAACAACAACAACAACAACAACAACAACAACAACAACAACAACAACAACAACAACAACAACGACGTGTCCCGTTCTTGGCCAATGTCCAACAAGCTATGCACAACATCCAGCAGAGTCCTGCTAGCTGTCCACTTTTGCGGTCATGTGGTGCTGCTGTTAAATTGCAGTTGCTACATCTGCCCCATCTCATTCCCATCTGATGGAACAGATCCTGCTGTGCATAAAACAGGAAACCAAACATGCGAATGTTGTGAAAACCGACATGTTCAACTCAGGACCTGTCAAAACATGGCTATCTACAGTACCAGCCCGTAACGGCGTACTAAAATAGCGGCATATCATTTTCACACCTGACAGAGGTCATTCCTGTATACACTTAGAAAGTTAGATTAGACGGTTGGATTTTTGGTGTTTACTCCTGGGAACTACTAAGTTGCTGGTTGACCATTTTTGGGCAACACGCATGTTTGGGCTTGGTTCTTGCAGGGTCCCCAAAATGATCACTCAAACAGTGGGCCATTCGAGGCCAAAAGAAGGGTGCCAACTCGCCACGGAGGTTTATAGCTGAGAAAATCATCCAAGTTCCACGTTTGATTACCGGTGGGTACTCCACCCCACCTGTGTTTTTTTTTGGGGGGGCATGGGGACCCTGGGATCCTCTGCCTACCCTCTGGCAAACTAACAGTTTGCTATAGAAAATGGCCATTGAAATAGTGGATTTTCCCATTAAAAATGGTGATGTTCCATAGTTATGTCAGTTTACCACAGGGTATTACTTGCAGTTCAATTGCACATGTCTTTTGGTGAAGCGAAGATCCGACAGTTGAAACTGCATTCAATTCACATCCCTATTGATGAAAAGTCCCTATTTTGGGTGATGGCATTGCCCCAACCTTTTTGGGTTCAATCATCATTTGATCCCAATGCTCATGGCCAGATCCCCCTCTGTTTGTCTCAAATTATACATTTCAATGCTTGATGGTTTGAAAAAAATCCTTCCGATTAACGTCCACATATTCAAACCTTCAAAATCCCAAACGGTCCAACAAAACAATTCAAGTTGTATTCTTTCGTGGCTAGGAATGTGGGCGAAATCATGATTTTCATGGCCAAAAAGTCCGCATGTTGCGCATGCCAAAACCAAAACACATTCTCAAGACCCGAAATCTCCATGCTTGGGCGTTTGAAGGTCTACTTGGGGGTGAAGTTGAGGTTGCAAATGGATTCGAAGCTTACAACTATGGTGAAATATGTTCACTTACCCTCTGGTAAACTAACATAGCTATTGAAAATGGCCATTTATGGTTGAATTCCCAATAAAAATGGTGATTTTCCATAGTTATGTTAGTTTACCAGAGGGTAAGCACTATACTCCCAACTAGTGATAAACAATGTTGCATAGGAATTGGAATTGTCGCCGCTCCTGGGTGTGTCTGGAAATAGGGTGAAAATGCTCCCCCAAATGGCTGATGTTGGGATAATCATGATTAACATTGATTAACCATGGATTGAATGGGGTACCCTATTGCTCTCTCGCATGAAAAAAATCCAAAGTTCCGGTGTTTCAACTGGTCCCAACTGCCCCAACTGCCGGTGCCACTGGTCCCCGCACCCGTTCAGTGACCGTGCGCTTGAACTGCGTGCGCGCCGAGTGTGGACCTTTTTGGCGGCGTCAGGCTGGGTGATGTGGAAAACCTATGGTTCCCCCTCAAAAATGGCGGGATGGTCCTTGAAAAAATGATGGCTTTTCCACATCTTTTTGTTGGATTATGGGAACCTGATGTTTAGTGTGGAGATAAATGGTGAAGTAATCATCTATGAGTGGGACTTAAGCAACAAGAAATGAGATTTATTGGAATATGAATGGTGAATCCAGGGGATTTTTACAGGAGACTATAAACCATCCCACTAACCAACCATAAAAGGGGGGTCATAGGAGACATCATCCCATTTCTAAAGGCATACCAAACAATAAACCTCTACTGAGGATGGTTCATTCTTGGGTCTTAAAAAATGATTGGGTCCATGTTGGATGCAGTATATCATACTAACTATCTTAATTTAGTTGGGATATAGTAGACTGTACTGGTTAATGAGTATAATCAGATATTAACCAACAGCATAGTCAACAATGATTCAAAGTAATCAAGTGCAAATACACATCCAAGTGGGGAAGGTTACCAACAGTAGGGAAGAATACATTGGGGGTGCAGTTGGGGTGGAAACTAATGACTATGGCATTTAAACGTCCATAAGCCGGGATAGAACCCCTACAAATGTAATGAAATATCAGGGTATGGCTCAAAATTGTCATCCCTATAATTGGTTGGTTTATGTCATACCATTTAAATGGACCATTTTTGGTACCATAATTTTGGGCCATAGCCATCAAAATTTATTCTGGTTCAGCACCCATCCAGCTGGTTAAATGTATAGGGAATGTTTATGGATATCAATCGCAAGACCTGGCTTCCCAATGATGCTCGCCATATCCAAGTTTTTTGTGGATTGTTCACAAGGAATGTGTGGGAATATGTGGGGATTCTGGATATATGTGGGTATGTATGTATGTACGTAGGTATGTATGCATGCATGCATGCATGTATGTATGTATTTGTGTGTGTATGTATGTGTGTATTTGTGTATATACATTGGGAATATATTTCTATATTTATACATATAACTGGCAGCCTTTGTAACAACCAATCCCTGCATGAACCTGTGGCTCGACTCACATATGTCTACAAAATATTATAAACAAATAAATAAATATATATATATATATACATATGTATATATATTATGCATATGTATGTTCGAAATATTGAAGTGCATCTTTAAAAACAAATTACAAAAAGTAAATCGACAGGGACATGGTTTTACCAAGACATGTCCAAATAGGTCGCGTCCAAAACAAATCGATGAAATTCGTCCCTGGCACGGGAATCATCTTCAACAACTGGAATTCCCAACTCGAGACAGATCCATGGCTTTTCGCCCCAGTAGTGGACATTGCCCTTACTTACCCCAGTTGTTTTAATTGGGTCTATAAGCCACTTACTAATTTCAAATCCCATTTAATCCTATACAAACCCAATATAATCTCATATAGTTTTCTTTTCCGACCATTTTTGTAACAACGGGTGAACCACCACAATGTCCACCCCTTTACAAAGTTCCGCCCCGGATCGAAAATCGCTGCACCTTCCAATTTCTTTCGAATCAGGCGATCGAACCTAGGAGAGTTCCGCAGGTTAGCCCGGTACATCTGGAGGATCATCAAATCGTAATACCAGAATTATATATAATATATACCCTCTGGTAAATTAACATAGACCCTGAAAATACCTCTTTTTTGGCTGGCAGGGTCTATGTTAATCTACTGGAGGGTATACATATATATATATATATGTGTGGGATATTTTGGGATGATCCAGGAATTGAGGACTTACGATCACCAGGGTTACTAGTCACTTACGATTTACGGGATGATCCTCCAAGTATACCCGAAATTATGACCATTTTAGTCGGGAAAATGACGATTTCACCATAGTGATTCTTGGGTACCTTGTATTGAGATACCCTCTGGTAATCGAACATGGCAACGGAAAATCCAGTATTTGTAGGTAGTTTCCCCCGTCAATGATCATTTATAGAAATTTCCCAACTAGCCATGTTTGATGACACCGCTGGGTGTCTACCCATGCTCCAAACAAAATGGGGAAATGAACTGAGATGAACCAACAAAAAAATTGTATCAGCATAACATTGGAGGCACATGGATAACAACATGGTATAAGTCAATTCAAATAGGATGTACCCTCTGGCTATTTGACATAGCCATGGAAAGTTCCCTATAAATGGAGGTTTGAATGGGAAAATCATCCAAAATTAGCCAGCTATTCCATGGCTATGTTAAATAAGCAGAGGGCACAGGATATCTCCAGAAATTGGGGAAATCCCAGTCATGGTTGCTTTGCACTCAGCAGCCAGGATGGTCATCAAAGTACACAAGTGACTTCCCAGTAACAATATATCATAATATATCATAGTATATCATCTTCTATCAAAATAAATCATAGTACACTACAACATTAATATAAATATATATATAGATAGATAGCATCTTGTAGAAAAATAAATCAACATATTATATCATGATACACCACAACACATCAAAATACATCATATTGCAGCATATTATATCATAATGAATCAAAATACATCACAGTGTATCAAAACAAATTGTAATATATCATAGTATATCCGAACATTTCCGAATATATCACTAGCAACAACATTATTGTGATCATTTTACTGGTTATCCAACCATCGTTGACGTGTATCGTCTGTAAATTTTTATTGCTATGGCTATGACTCAAATTCATCATCATCATCATCATCATCATCATCATCAGACAACAACAACAACGACAACAACAACAACAACAACAACAACAACAACAACCACCAGCACCACAACAACAACAACAACAACAACAACAACAACAAGCAACAAGCAACAAGCAACACAACAACAAGCAACAACAAGCAACAACAAGCAACAACAAGCAACAACAAGCAACAACAAGCAACAACAAGCAACAACAAGCAACAACAAGCAACAGGCAACAAGCAACAAGCACAAGAAGAAGAACAGGCACAACAACAAGCACAACAACAAGAACAAGAACAAGAACAAGAACAAGAACAAGAACAAGAACAAGAACAACAACGACAACAACAAAAGAAAAGAAAAGAAAAGATCAAAAAAGATCAAAAAAGTAGTTAAAGCCAGGCTGCAAACACCAGGCTCTGGTGGTTGTGGGAGGGGTCTACGGCCACCGGGTATGGCCGTGGAGACGTGGTGCCGCAAACATGGCGGTCCCAACGAACTGCGGCACCTGCGTCTGTGCCGCGAGGACTGTCCCAAAGTCCGCCAAGCAGACCTGGGTGGCACGGCCCTTCCTCTTGAGGAGGAAGTTGGCCGGCTTTACGACCAGGTGTACAAAGCCAAGGTGGTGGAGACCTTCGAGCGCCTTCTGCATGTCTGCCGCCACCGCATCTCCTGGCTGGAGCGGCCTCTCCGCCAGCTCCATCACCAGGACCCTCTCGCTTCCAAAGAATACCTTCAGGGCCTGCTTGGGAGCGTTCTGGGCATATGCCTCATCATGGCGCCCTCCTGAGTTCGAAAACCAAAATCAAAAAAGAAAAGCTATGCCTTTGTTGACAAAGCGTCTAAAACCTATTCAAACAAAAAATGCCACAGCAAATTAAAAACACAAAACACATCAAACCCAAATTAAAAAGGAAAGCTATGCGGCTATGCCATTGTTGTCAAAGCCTTACTCAAACACAAAACACATCAAACCCAAGTTAACAAGAAAAGCTATGCGGCTATGCCATTGTTGACAAAGCCTCGCACGCTATTTATTTAAACAAGGAAACGCTATGCCGTTGTTGACAAAGCGGCCCATCTAAGGTCCTGAGCAATCTTCACGGCCACCTTGATCTTCATGGTTCTGTCGAAGGCCGTGTGCACCGTGCCGAAGGCTCTTTTACCAATGACACCGGTGATCTGGAAGCGATCGGGCACGCACATCGTCCAGGACCTGGAAGATCCCCCAGCGTGTTTACAAATAATAAGAAGAATGTCCAGCAATGTTTGGGGTTGAAAATCCATACTGGTGGGCGAATACCATACATATTCCTAAGCTCCATTTTTTGGTCAAATTTGGGTCCCTTGAATCCCCATGTTGGTAGTGTGAATTCTCAATTTCTGTTGGGCAACAT
>BGPT01000188.1:206702-241633 GCA_003297045.1 Symbiodinium sp. clade C Y103 | reverse complement strand
TGTTGGATAAAACCCAACGTCCTAATTGTTTGTTGCTTATTCCATGAGATTTCTTGTTGGTTGTTTGAATATCTGTTGATTAATGTTGTCAAAACCTACTCCCCCCAAAATTAGCATAGACCCTGAACATATCTGAAACTAGACCATTTTGAGTGGAAACTAAGCTTCCAACCCCTTAATTATTTGAGGGAGGGAAGGTATCCCCTACTTGAGCATCATCTCCACTTAATGGCTGATTAGTAATCATTGATATGGGATATGACTTTGACTGAAAATTTGGTACCCCAAGTTTGTTGGTTTTTCTTCATGCTTTGCAATCAAAATGNTATGACTTTGACTGAAAATTTGGTACCCCAAGTTTGTTGGTTTTTCTTCATGCTTTGCAATCAAAATGTCCATGAGAGGATATCCCAATTCTCAGACAAAACCATATACTGTATTTAATCCCATAGATCATGGGGTTATCCGATCATCAAAATTTGAATTGTGCTGTATGGGAAAGTGGGGTCCTATGGAAAATGATGTGTTTTTTTAGAAGAGGCATTGCGCGTGCAATCTTTCTGTGCTCACTAACATTTGATTGGGGATTATCATAAGCCAAATAACTTGTACTTAAAGTTATCTGTTGAGGATGCGCGAGATAAAAACGATCACAAATTTGAACAGATCAGCCGTGGCCTCCGCAGATGCGCTCGCCTCTTCTGTTGCTGCTGCATCCTTCTCTTCCTCCGCCTTGGGACCTTCAGGCTTGGCATCGGGCTTGGGCTCATCCTTCTCTTCCTCCGCCTTGGAATCTTCAGGCTTGGCATCGGGCTTGGGCTCATCCTTCTCTTCCTCCGCCTTGGGATCTTCAGGCTTGGCATCGGGCTTGGGCTCATCCTTCTCTTCCTCCGCCTTGGGATGGCTTGGCATCGGGCTTGGGCTCATCCTTCTCTTCCTCCGCCTTGGGATCTTCAGGCTTGGCATCGGGCTTGGGCTCATCCTTCTCTTCCTCCCTTCCCCAGCAGGCCCATCCTCCAACGGGAACTCATTTCGTGGCACCCAATGCTCAAAACGCTCAAAAAAGTGCAGCGATCTCGACCGAACCGCTACTCCTCAAGTGACCCCCCGGTCATGTAGGATATCTGATCCCCCAAAGAGGCAGCTGGCTGTCACCCTCACAGAAAAAGAGAAAAGATGAGAAAAGAGAAAACAAAAATATCATTTCGTTGGGGCTGATATTACTGGCCGTCTATACATTGTATCAATTTATATACAATAATCTAATATCATATCTACTTTGGTGGCTTGCTTGCTGCATTTTCCAATTTTCGAAACATTGAGGTCCCCATCTCGTGGCTGTGGAAGATCCAGCAACAAATCTGGAGACTGGGTTGGGGAGTCCACCATTCTCTGCTATAAATACGGCTCCATGTGGAAAATTGACGTAGAAACCTTACCCTCTAGCAAACCTGGCAGACTGTCATCTCTTCTGATCATCGTTCGCTCCACCTATCATTTGCAGTACAACTCCCAATTAATATCTAGGTTTAGATGAACTCGATCAACTCCTTGATGCGTCCCCCGCCTGGGTTGCCCAAGAACTGCATGTGGAAGGACTGACCCATCAAGGTCTTAGCATCTGGCAACAGCCTCTTGCGCCTGATAGAAGGCAGGGCCGAGTTGACGTTTGTGACGTGCTGATCCGGCCATGGCGTTTCTTCGTCAATTATTGACTTATTGACCAGTTATACAGCCGCGGCTAAATGGGCTACATCAGTGGGCCTGCCATTGCTGTGGTCTATCCAATCTTTATGATCATTCCCATAGGTGGGCCAATATCAGTGGGCCTGGCACCTCAATGCCGGGAAAAGCAGAACTTGGGCTATGGTGATCCCGCGAGAACGCGCTCCCAATTTGGGTATGTCTCTACATTGGGTACACCCCTGCCATGTGTTTGATTAACATCAAAAATCCGCTTGAAACTCTCACTGTGTCAGTCGCCCAAATTTGCAGCTGATCACCAAGACTTGGGGACTCCATCTTAAAGCTCTCTTCACTTTTTGATCGCCACGGTGGTTTCAGAAAAAATGGATGGTTTGCTGGAGTTATGAAGTTGTCACATTTCTGCTGATAAATCCCACTTCAAACTCATGTTTCTTTAAGTCTCCCAGCTGTTTGCTACTGCAATTTGTCATGCTGATCAAACCGATATAGATAAGGCATTGTCAAGGGAAGTATATATAGACAAGGCTTTGTTAAGCTTAAATATATAAGGGTTTGTCAAGGGAAATATATAGATAAGGCTTGTCAAGGGAAGTATATATATATATAGGCAAGGCTTTGTTAAGGCCTTCTAAAGGCCCCATCTTTCGCGTCATGCTCATCATTTTGAAGACTCGTTTCCCGCAATTGATGCCGATAGATTTGAGATTGTACATGATTGTGACTACCATGGTGAATAATGGTGAAGCATCGAAACACCCAAGAGATACCCACCAGTAATCAAACATCGCTGTTGAACATACTCGAATTAATTGGATGTTTTCCCAGCGAACTAAACTCCATTTAGTTTGGGGATGTCCCATTGCCGTTGCCACGTTTGATGACACCAGACTGTATGTTCAAATTCAAATTGCAATTGTCCATGCGTTCTTGCTTGGACAACGCTATGACCATTCACCGTAATTCTGGATGTGTCTTAAAAATAGGGGTAAAACCCCAAAACCCATCGTCCTATCATCCTATGTCCCACTAAAATCGGCATGTGCGGAGTATACCCAGCTTCCAGTCACAGGCAGAGATCATATTGGCTATACATCCCATTACATCCCATGATATTCCCATCATGGTTGGTTATAAATCACAGTTTTCCTTAGTTAATCCCATGCTTGATCCCCATCTTTTCCGCAGAAAATGCCGCTTCGGAGCGTGAGCCAAGGGGTTCTTCTTGTTGAGAGCCAGCAATGCGAAGAACATGGAGGAAGGAATCCTTGGTGGAAGAATATGGCAGGTTCAAGGCATGGATACTTGGAGGGCCATCCTAGTACTAACTATATTTAAAAAGCCACACATTGTCTGGGGATATGCAATCTGTAACTGAATTAGAAATAAATATAGTATGTTGCAATATGGTTTTATAACTGGTTACTATCCCTGGTTAAATAAGCTTGCATAGTGGCCCTGCTGATAGTAAGTCCTCGATTTGTGGGCTATCCCAGCCGCAAGACGATTCTGAATGAATAATCATCCTGAATCCCCATGAATCCAACGTCGCGTCATAGACCTTCTGGTGTCGTCAAACATTGCCTGCTGGAAAATCACCCATTTAGTTTGTCGATTTTCCCAGCTAGAAACCTTCATTTTGTCCAGGGATCTTCCAATGGTTTCCCATATGTTCCTCTGATTCTCCCATACCTTCCTCTGATCGTCCATCGTGAATGCGGAATTTCCCAGCCATGTTTGAGAACAGCCAAAAGCGACCATGACATTACCCATGTCACTCAGCCAAGGCTCCAAGTTTCTTTAGCCATGGTTCCCATGTCCAGGAAAGCCATACCCCCATCCCATCCCGAGAAAAGCTGGGTGGAATCTATAGAATTTCATGGAAAATAATTGTGTTTAGTGGTGTTTCATGGTCATGATAGGTGGGTATGGATATTTATGGTGCTTAATCCACTTTACAGGGACCCTCCAATGATGGGACTCCCATTCCCATAATCTTCCCAAGCGGAATAGGGGCTTCTTATGGGAGTAGTATGGGACTATTGTGGGATTGGGTTCCCATCATTGGGGTCCCTACAAATTCCACCACTTAAGATGGCTTGTTGGTTAATGATACCTGCCAGTATTTAGGACTATGATACCTGGATTATCGAGGATTATGATCACCCATTTATTTTACACCGTCCCTGCTTGATTAGAAGGTTTTCCATATTTCAATGGCCAACGTCGGATTCGCAAACTTCAACGTCGGATCCGGGAGAGTTTTGTAATCGTAACTTATCCATACTTATCCATATTTGAATGGGCGGAAAGAATGCCCAATAAACCAGATAGTGCGCTCTCAGCCCAGGTCATGCACGCCCGAGCACTAAACATAATAATCGCCGCTTGGCTAAGATTCAAAGCGTTGCCGCTTGGCTAAGAAGCTGGCGCTTCTTAGCCACCACATCCTCCTCCCCGTCCGTAGCCTCCCACGGCAGATTGCCGTTCTTCAGGAAGAGCACTGCCTGCGCAGCAAACACAAACACCACCAACAACCACCACCAAGAACCACCAAGAACCACCAAGAACCACCAAGAACCACCCCCACCACCACCACCACCACCACCACCACCACCGCCAACAACAAAGCAACAACGACAATGACAACGACAACGACAACCACAACAACAACAACAACAACAACAACAACAACAACAACAACAACAACAACACCAACAGCAACAGCAACAGCAACAGCAACAGCAACGAGCAACGAGCAACGAGCAACGAGCAACGAGCAACGAGCAACGAGCAACGAGCAACGAGCAACGAGCAACAAGCAACAAGCAACAAGCAACAAGCAACAAGCAACAAGCAACAAGCACAAGAACAATAACAAGAACAAGAACAAGTACAACAACAAGCACAACAACAACAACAACAACAACAACAACAACAACAACAACAACAACAACAACAACAACAACAACAACAACAACAACAACAACAACAACAACAGAATCATCCTCATCATCATCATCATCATCATCATCATCATCATGGGTTCCAGTTGTCATGTTTGTTGATTACAACCCCCCTGCGTAGGTTCATTTCCCAAGTTTGACTGGAACTCAGAAACACTGACTTACTCAGACAATATAAATGATATGAATGTCAGTATTTTGGAGAAAGTAGGACTGTCCTCCAGATTGCTTCAGAACAACCCGTTGTCAACCCTTTATACTCAGAGTTGCCCTGATCTTCATAGCGCACCCTGAGCTCCAGGGACCGGTATAGCCACAGATTCCACTAGGATTGCTTTTGAACAATTCCCCATGAGAAGTTTATGGACAAATTGGATAGATTTGGATAGATGAAGTGAATGTGATACCATGGTTCATCAAATCCTTGAAAATCGATGGCTCAAATTCCCAAGAATCGCAGAAAACTATGGCTAGTTTCCAGGAAAATCGGCTCCGCGCCGCGGCGCGCGTTTTTTCTTGTGCCAAGCGGATTGTCTGAAAACTTGATGTTCATCGAACTCCCGGAGGTCTGGGATTCCTGATTTCAGCCCATAGTTTCATGGTGATGTTTGCTAGAACTTATGGGTGAAACATGAATATCACGGTTAAAACGGGAAAAAAAAAGTTTTTTATCTTGATAACATCTCCATTTTTCTTGCTTCAATCATCTAATTTCTCTTGGTTAAAAGCCTCACCCAGATGAGCCAAACATGGTCCAGGAACAAGACAGGATGCCACGTCCCAGACTCCAGGAGCAGAGCTTCTCCGCGCCGCACGGCGCGGCGCCGTTGCGCAGCTTCAAAGCGCGGCTCGGATACTCTGGGGGATCGAGTGCTCGGAATTTCGTGCAACATCCAAGGAGTTGAAACCGAATGTGCCCAAAATAGGTGGGGATTTCATGTTTTTTCATGGAACTTTCATGGGGATTCGATTGGATTCTCCTGGTTTTTGTTGGCGACCCAAAGTCAGAGTTGGAAATCTGGAAATATGAAATATGTATCCAATACCATTGAACTAACCTCCTGGAAAGACTTAAATCGGCATCTTTTGGGGGGATGGCTATAGTGAAGCAAAATCAGTAAAAATTGGTGCCCCAATAGCTAGGTGGGTGCAGATAACTAGGTAAATTCTGTGGTTTATGGTGGATATATGGAGCTAGTATTCATGGGGTGAATCTAAACCAACCAACAATTTTTGGGGAGGGCCACTTCGTAAGAGTGGCTGACAAATCCAACTTGGTTTGATTGGATCGGGTCAAACTTATGTAACTTTTTAAGTATGAAATATCGCCCAAAGTTGTGGAGCTTTATATATATATATATACGATATAAAATATCCATACACATTTGCATAGATCTCTGCTTTGGGGGTTACCTTACCCTCCTGAAAAGCAACCTACGTTTAAGGTTTTGGCTCACAGATGGGCCCATTTTTTTGGAACATCGGCAGGAAAACATCGATGTATCACCCAAGATTTTGTGTGCCATGGTCAAGTTTTCATGGCAGTTCTGTGGGATATGATCCACAATCATTGGGGATTCCTTATACTGGGTACATTACCCTCTGGTAAACAAACATAGCTACTGAAAATGGCCATTTATAGTGGATGTTCCCATTAAAAATGGTGATTTTCCATAGTTATGTTAGTTTACCAGATGGTAACCCCTATTAATGGGGGTGGCCATCCCCTTTCATGGGAAGATTACTCGTGTTTTGACCATGATGCGAATTCTTTTCTGCAAACACTTCCTGGCAGATTCAACGCTGTGATTGTTCAACGCTGTGATTGTTCCCATTGTTGTTGCTTATCTCCTTCTTTCATTGATATCCGCATAAATGGTTGGGGAGTATCCCCAGAATTGCTGATATCTCTATAAATTGATTTAACATGTTTTGACCCACCATTTCTTTTAGTTAGATCTCTCTTACATCCAAATTCCAGGTGCTTATGGACCCTACGAATTTGACTCAGAACTCACCACCAGCACCCACTCATGGTCCAAGCCCCAGCTCAACGACCCATATTCCAGCAACATAGAGCGTGCAATCAACATATCATACGTGTCCCAAATTGATAGAAAAGTTAATCAAGGTCACAATCGCCGAGATTGGCGTTTGATCGGCGCTTTAATGTGTTTTTACTCTTCCATCTTCTTGGGGGAGTTCCTATACTCCAGACTAGGGTGCAGGAAACCTTTAATTCTGGAGAAGCTGTGTGGTTTCCAATAGATGTTCCCTTCAACCAACCCAATGACCATACTTTCGTTTCAACGAATCCTTCCTCTAACTCCAAATCCTTAGATGTTTTGCTGCAGAAAAGGCTGCAGCCACTGACGTTGTCAGGGCTCTGCGGGAAAACTCCACTCAAATCTGGCGACCAGCAGGCTTTGAACTTACTCAGAAACTGCTGGGCTTAATACCTCAACTCTGTCAAAATAGGTTCCCAAAATAATGGTTCCAATTATGTGCGGTGCCCCTGAAGAAGAGTGAACCAGGGCAACCAGGGCTTTACGAAATCAAATCAGGCGAATGGCATGATTGAGTACTGGGCTGTCAAATTAGGCAAGCTAGAAATCCCGAGGAAAAAAAAACTACTCAGTCATGACTCCACGTGAAAAAAAATGCTTGCAAACTGGAAAAATCACCACGTAAATCATGGTAGATCAACCTTTTGATGGCATTCCATATCAATAACAAATCTTGGTGGGACATGACACAGCTTGGGAAACAGGCAAGTTCCCACAGAACTCATGGGTGAATGACGGTACTGCACCATTCTGTTTAGGTCACCCATCTTGAAAACATCCTTTCTTCAGGGGGTAATCATTCCAAAAAGGGATTGAAACAAAAAGGACCCACACAAAGAAACCATCAACCAGCGATATCGCACGAATTCTCGTGATTTGTTGGTAGCCACCTGACTTTTCTTGGATATCGAAAATTTCTCCCATTTGGTTTTTCCCCAAACAGTGTATCCACACTGAGGGGTTCTTACGGCAAGAGTAAAGGCCGGTACTTGATCAGGGTGCTCCATCTGGTCTGCAGCACTTTACCTACAAATTCTCGCATGAAGTAGCTTTCCTGAGATGTCCATGTGCGTTTCGACTGCACAGGCTCGTGCAAAGTGTGGGTCCCAGTCTTGGGATCGGTCCTCCTCCTCAACATCCTCATCCTCAACATCATCATCTTCCTCCTTCTCAACATCGTCATTCTCCACCTTATCATCCTCCACTTCCTCTTCCTCATTATCCTCCTCCTCCTCAACATCATCCTCCTCAACATCATCCTCCTCAACATCATCATCGTCCACCTCATCATCCTCAACATCATCATCCTGCACGTTGTCATCCTCAACATCATCCTCAACATCATCTTCCCACTCCCCCACACTGTTTGGGGTCTCTTGCCGGGATAATTTAGATGAGGAGATTGGCACTGCCCAATCAACACAAGGTATGGACCGGTATGGATCAAAATCGGAACAAGAAAAGTATCGCTTTGCAGGTCCCAGGTGGTTAAAGAGGGGGCCTTGCGTTTGGGTTCTCGAAATGGGGCCAAGATCTGAAGCTTTCCAGGAGAATTCAAAGCCCATCCTGATTCATGCGAGATTCAGTTGGGCAAAGTTCAAACAGGTTTACCCAGTGGATAATGCTGATCCTCGACATATTGGCTAGTGCCCAAACATCCCCAAACTAATCATCAACGAACAGGCTGTCGAAGGTAGCCACTGCTCAGTTGTATGATGGTCTAGTACTTTGTTCACTCACAAATCTCCCCTGCTGGCCACGTCCGGCCGCAACGCGTCCAAAGTGGCGGAGTGGCTGTGAACAAGAAGGTTGGTTTGTTGATGTGCAGATTGTTTGATGACGTACCCTCCGGAAATCAAACATGAATACGGAAAATCCACCGTCTATAGATCATTCTCCCAGCCAGAAACCCTCCATTGAGTTCCAGGATGGTCCGGTGCTGCGTTGGAGTACCGGAGGGTATATGGTGCAGAAGTGAAATAGGAAGATGAACAAGAAACGAGTTCATCAACATGAATCCGGGGTTTCAACAACGAGGATCATATCCCAAAGGTGGGAGTGAACCAAAATGGCACTGGGAAATCATCTACCAAAATACAGATGGATAGGACAAAATTGCTTCCTCTAAAATCAGATGGTCTGCAGTCTGCAACTAAAACTCACAAAATCATACAAAATCTACAATCCCTTGGGCTTTAAATTTGACCAATATGGCATCACGCAGGGTTTCGTTTGGGGGCTTTTGCTGATTTCTTCATGCCTCGCGAGCTTGACACTCAAGGTATAGTGATCCCAAAATACCGTCACTTTAGTGACTATAACTAGAAATGCCTCTTGTAACATCAGTCTTTTTTAAGATCTCATTTCTAGTGTTTCATTTTTATTGCCACTCTTTAAGGCCTTGTGTCCAAGGTTTCGCTTCCTCCCCAAAAAACATCAAAAAACAACATGCTGAAGAAGTTTGGACATTTGAATGGTAAGGTCTGCATCACCCAATAAATCACAATTTCCCACTCTGAATTCTCTGGAGTGATCATTTTCTCGAATAAATCATGATGAATTTGCCAACTTTCTCAAAGAATATAGCCATTAGTTGGAGAATATATCCCAAATTGCCATTCTAATCATCGTTTAGTTCGAGAAAAAAACGGGCCATGACGTCGAAAGAAATCCACCAAAATCAGCTCACTCCGCCGGCGCCGGTGCGGCTTCCCCTCCCATGGCATTGTCTTCTTGGCTCCTAGGTGGCAACAGACAACAAGCGCAAGGTGGGTCGCCCCGATCTTTTTGGGGCTAAACAAAGATGGTGAAAAGGTCCAAGTTACCACGATTTTATAACTTCAGATGTTACTTTTTCTGCTCTAACTAGAGTATTGGGTTCGCGACACTGCGTCAAATTCGATCATCATCTTCACCCAGAACTACGCTTGGGGGAGTGTACACAAGTATTCCGATAGAGATGTAAAGCATAAAAAAGAAAGGGATTGTATTTCTATTTTTTGGGGCTCTCAGAGTCAGATTCATGAAACTTGCTGCGTGTCCAAAATGCGTTCCAAAACATTCCAGATCCCAACTGAAAGAGAAAAGTCGACAGTAGCTTGTCTTCTAGGTCGAAGATTTGGGGGAAAGCGATAATTACGAATACCCTCTGGTAATCAAACATGGCAATGGAAAATCCACTATTTATAGATGATTTTCCCAGCTATACATTTATAGAGGATTTTCCAGCCAGCCACGTTTGATGACACCAGAGGGTAGATTTAACGAGACCTTCATTTACCGCCAAAGTTTCAACCGTCCCAAAGCTCCAAATTCTAGACTTGGTTGAAGGGGCCTTTTTCAGCTCCGATGTAGATCCCTTTCCCAAGCCCCAGATCTTTGGGTTTCGTCAAAAAGTCTTGATCTCTTGGGCCGGCTTTTGCGCGTGGATGAAAATCTCACCCGTGACGTTCCTTCCAAACTTCTCGTGCCAATGTCAACTCCCCACTTCTAGCATCCTCACGCCCCAAAAAGTTCTTCTGTCCTTTCAAAACTCACCATCCAAAATGTAAAATGATAAAAAGCAATCTATGATATATAGATATATTCTGAAAAAAATATAAAGAATATGTATTTCTTCGTAGTTGTTTCCATTTTTTTCAGTTCAAAAGCCACCAAAAAGAATCTGTCGAATGTCAAGCGTCTGCTGCGCCATGGCCTCTTTGATCTCCTGAACTTTGTTCAAGAGCCGGGATTGATGGATGCTCAATCGGACTGAAGAGATCTAAAAAGGGCAAGTACATTATATGGTAGTGTTAATGGGTATGGCGGTACTGTTAGTTACATACCCATCTTTGTGAATAATGCTTAGTTACACATTTTTGGGGGTATTGCTAAATGCCTAACTAACACTCTTCATCAAACAAATTGTAGTTGAAGGTATCGATTAGCCATTCACGGGGATATTCAATGGGATTTAAATACGGATGTAGTAGGGATATGGACGACACAATGTTAACTGAGAAGCTAACTAATCCAGGGAAATCAATCTGGTAATGTTTCTCAAAAAGAATCCTTCGGTAAAATGGTTGATACGAACATCTCAGTGAAGTTATAGATGTCTTCTGTAAGGTTGCGACATTTGTACACTCGGGAAAACAAACATGGCCATGGCAATAGGAAATCCCCGAAAAAACACGGGCATTTGTTCGGGACAAGAATCCAAACATGGTAGATTTTCCATCGCCATGTTTGATCACTAAATGGCAGTAGGTGAAGAATAGTGTGGGTTTGTCGATCCGGAGAAGATAAGCAAACTTGACCTTGGTACCTTAAGCAAGTAATTACGGACAACTCCATGCCATAACCGAGCAAGTATTTTTCGCGAGTCATTGGGGATGGGTTATGGCATTGGGTTTACCACAATCTCAGAATTCCATCCCACTTATCCTCCATTTCTCCTGGTTAACTCCGATGTCCATTTTCCATCTGGTTGATGGAAGGGCTTACCAGAATCTTGTTGGTTTTGTTGGTCACATCCCCAGTATATCCCCATAATATCGTCGTATCGTTGGTTGTTTTCTCTTGAAACATCCAAAATTTATGCCATTTTACAGATCGAAACCATAAATCCAATCTGCTTCCGGGTTTGGGGACGACGAGCTGCCAACTAGGCTGGATGGATCCTCAAAAAATACATTACTGGTGCCAAACGTAGGGAATGAGTAGAATTATCCAATCCAAAACTATTAAGCATCATCCCATTCCCTCATTCATCCTTATTCCCTGCGTTTAGCACCAGCAAGATACCCTCTGGTAAACTAACATAGCTATTGAAAATTGCCATTTATAGTGGATTTTCCCATTAAAAATGGTGATTTTCCATAGTTATGTTAGTTTACCAAAGGGTAAATCAAAATCTACCAATCTTCTGAATCTTCTCGCGTCAGTGCTTAACTCAGGCAAGCAGCATCCACCATGTCTGGATTCAGGGCGCGGAAGTCAAAGCCAGAGTCACCCTGACGATGACTGGAGGCTAAGGTCATGCGTTTATCTTTCTGAGTGGTGGTTTCGCTGGTTTCAATGCCCACCAAAAAAAACTCAAAAATTGGATAGTAACCCAGCATTTGTGGTTTGAATGCCCACCAAAAAAAATGGATAGTATATAACCCAGCATTTGTGGTTTGAATGCCCACCAAAAAAAATGGATAGTAACCCAGCATTTGTGGTTTGAATGCCCACCAAAAAAAATGGATAGTAACCCAGCATTTGTGGGTTTATATAATCGGGATATGATCCCTGAAAAATGTGAAAGTCATTTGGGGATCATCATCCCAAATAGGACGAAAAACACGGTTTTGGTGACATGTTCTCCTGGAAAAAATGTGAGGCTTGGTAAAATCATTGTCTCCACTTAAATGACAATAGTTGGTGCTATTCTCCATTTTTGCACAAAGCCACAAGTGAGGGACTCTCCCAATCAACAATGAGGATGACATAGGATTACTTTCCAACAATAAAATGAGACTTCATCTACAACAAATGCCGGGACCAGGTCCGAAGAAGAATTGATTTCAGAACAACTGGTGAATGGCCTCACTGGGTTAGGCTTGGACCATTCGGCTCTTAAAATGGGTTAGACCCCAAAGCTACCCGAAATGAATGGTAACATGTTTTTGTACACCATGAGATTATTTTTGGACAAATACCAACAGTTGGAATGTGAAGCGCCTTCTCTTCACCACTGCCTCTGCCTCTCATTTTGACCCCATGGCCTCTCCGCTGACCAGGGCTTTCTCATTCACTGAGCCGTAGTAGAACGCTTTCTCAGCTTCCTGCGAGCAGGTTCATCCCCCTGCCTTGGTCCTCGACTTTGTTTTCTATGGAAATGGGGGGATGTGTAACCAAGAAAAATTGGCAAATCAATCGTGGAATATCAGCAAGAGGAAAAAACTTGAAGAAAGGTCTTGGGGGTGTATAGTCGGGGCTATTAATGGGAATTTCTATGGGCCATGGTAATAACCTCCATGAGTTATACTGCAAGCCCTACAACTATGGTCAAATAACCCACTTATTATGGTTGCCACGGCCCCCCCAAGTAATAGCAAACCATCTCCGACCCTGGTTTTCCTTTAAGATTTGGATCAATCAGCCGATCTATGGCACCAATGTCCAACCTGGCACCAAGGTCCAACGAACCTGTGTTTTTGGGCCCCTTGTCACGCCTAACCTTAAATACCCCAATATCTTCGGACGATTCCTGGTCATACTTGTTGTGAAAAATGTTCCCAGAGGGGGAAAATCTTTGGCTCAAGGTGATCCCATTGGAAGATTTTGCACCACAAAAATCGATTTTTCTTCGGAAAAATTGCCAAAGTTGCTGGTCAAATCCCCATCTTCCCTACGGAAATCCCATTGGCAGGTCTTTTTCATCACACTCGATGCTCGCCCAGCCTTGGTGAAGAAGACATAGTAGGTGAGGTATGCCACCTCAGAGTCCAACGCTGGCTGTTGTTTTTCCCAACTAAGACCATCATTCTACCATTTTCTGATGAAGCCAGGCCTAGAAGCATGAAAAAACCATTTGAAAAATGAGGATTCCTAAGATGTTGAAACGTCACCAAGCCTTGAGCTGCCATTATGTTTTTCTGGAAAAAAAAAGCTTTCTGACCATCCAAGACGGTTAAAAAAGCCTGAGTTCCAGTTCCAAGCGAGCTGATTGTCTGAAAATGTGATACTAAATTTTGTTGGTATACATCAAGTTTAATCCAAGTGTAATCCATGTTTAATCATCACATTTCCTTGTATATGAAAGTGTATATGAAAGTGTGCAAATTGTTATTTTGTGGAACTTGTGTGGAATCCAGCCCATTTTGAGACTCACCCAATGTCAACTCTGGATCAAGGCCCCAATTTATGGGTTCACCTCCTGAAAAAAGACAAAAACATGGGAAATAGATCTGAAATAGGTGACAGTTGGGAGTGCCATCGACTGTGGGTACTGAACATTTCAACCTGATCCATTCATTCAAGCGGGTTTCAACTACGCTCAAATGCGAGCGTCAAAAATGCGAAGAAAATTGCGTTCAATCCCCAAACCTCACTGGGAGTTTGAAAACCTCATGCCTATGGCATCATGCGTTGACCAACTGTTATTTTGCACTAGAACCTTTGGACTGATTTCTTTTGAATATCTTTACGATTTAAATAGATATATGTATATATATATAATGTAAGACTGTTTCTCTATAAGTTCCTGGCAATTTGCCCCAGGAAAATCGGGGAAGCTACCAATACTCTCATCTTGGGAACAAAGAGATGGGTGGGGTTGCCAAGGGGTCAAGTTACCCCTAAAAAACTTCATCCTCCAAGGGGGAAAACAACACAAGTATGGTAGCTACAAGGTGGTGCCCCTAGTTATGAGGTGTTATAAGTTGGTTCATTAACCAACCGAACTATAAATATGATCTATCAGAATCACAGCACTTAACATACTTAACCTATACCCATATATAGTTCTACCAGGTGGTGCCTCATAGTTAGCTAAGTTGCTGCAAGTAACTTCAATTTCACTAGGGATTATAGTAGATATGTCGAAGTGACTTACAAACCAACAAACATAACTCGGGGGGGAACCCCCTTCTGGTGTGCAACTGTCCCATCTCTCCGCTCCTGAAGCCACTCCATTTCTGAAGCGAAGAGACGACCGCCACCACGAAGGGAAGGATGAAGGGACCCGAGATGAAGTCTCCCACCTTCTGCAAGGAATCCGGTTCCTCAGCCGGTGAGATGATGAGTTTCTTGTCAAGTGCAAAAACGACTTTTTTGAAGCCTAGTGACCTAGAAAATCCCATGAAAATCTGTAGAAGAATAATGAAGAAAAGAAGATTCTTGGCTGCAAGTGGCCAATCTTGAAGTACAAATACCCAAACCTTGTCTTGCTTTCAGTTGCTCATGGATGTGATCCTTTCCTGATCAACCCCCGAGCCGAGCTCTAACCAGAGCAGAGCCATGGACGATCGAGCCAGTGCTCTCAGAATTTTCTGGCAGTTGGGATTTATAATTTTTACCCTCTGGTAAATTAACATAGGCCCAAAAAATAACGATTTTCTTAGTGGAAAATAATCTTCCAACCCCTATCTGACAGGGTCCATGTCAATTTACTGGAGGGAAAACCTTTAAAAAAAATCCTTCCCACAAGATCGCTGCAGCTGAAATGGACATCTTTCATGACATAGAGTCAACAATCGTCAGCATAAATCTTTTGGAATCTGTAGATAATCCCTAAAAAATTGACTCAACATAGTTCATGAAAACGGAGACTCGACCAAGACAAAGAGCACACAACAAACAAACAGCCAGTCAACGCGTGCATTGTGAAAATCCAACAAGCAGAAGAGAATGAAGATGAAATCCTGCGAAGTTGCAAGAATGAAGCATTCACTGACCCCCGGAACTCCGCATGTAGCAGAAGATGCTCATCTGGAGGTTTCTTGGAATTTGCCAACCTCAAAACTTATAATTGTATAAAGAGTATATAATTATTGTCCCATTAAAAATTACCATGTGTTGCATTTTTCTTTGTGTGCCCACCAGTTCAAGACACCTGCATGTGGGTCTCCCAAACCCAATGATGAATCATCAACTATCCCTATCAAATGGCCATATACTTCGGGCGGGCACCTTTTTCTATATTTTCAGACACACCCATCTACTAATATATATCTGTGTTCAGTCCTGTGCTCATAGCATTTCTAGATTTAGCCTCTGGTTATTTCACATAGTGAACTGCAAAATTACCTATAACATCATAGCTAAATCACCATGTTTATCATCTATAAATTGGTATTCACCATGTTTATCATCGAACTACCCTCTGGTAAACAGCCACATAACTATGGGAAATCACCATTGTTCATGGGAAAATCCACTATTTCTATGGCCATTTTCAATGTCGCAAACTGTTAGTTTATCAGAGGGTAGTCATCCCATATAATCCCATTATTAACCATTATGAACCATTTGTTTAACCATTATTAACCATTTTTAATCCCATATAATCCCATATATCCCATATAAATCCACTATAAATGGCTCATTTTCCATGTCTTTCCATGGCATCCTATTGGAAACCCCCCCATCTGAGTCGCCAAGGATCCGTTTCCTCGGTGGGGATCCCCGTCTTCTTCATCCTCGGCGCCAAGGTCTGCGACGAGAAAACCATGAGTCATACGTATGGTATGTGTCTGTACATATATACACATCTGTATGTATATATGTATATATGTATATATGTATATATGTATATATGTATATATGTATATATGTATATATGTATATATGTATATATGTATATATGTATATATTTATACGTATATATATATGTATTTATATATACATATGTATGATACGTATGTCATCATGTATAAATATAGTAGTGATGTAGACACAATTATACACAATGTGATACCCCACTCCGGACCCTCTGCAAAAGAACGCCAGCCAAAGTCTCTGTTCCTCATCGATGCCAAATTCATCCTGAAAGAAGAAAGGACATCATGTGGATCTTAAGTTGGATCATCCCCAGAAATAGCCGTAGTCATCACATCTTTTAGTAGGAAAAAAATGCCGAAAAAACAGATACTGTATAAGAATCAGAAAGCTGGAAATTGTGAGGGAAAATAGCTATTGAAAATTGCCATTTATAGTTGAGTTTCCCATTAAAAATGGTGATTTTCCATAGTTATGTTAGTTTACCAGAGGGTAATGAGTTCACATCATGGTCTTTCTCTCTTTTTCAGGACAGCTGCATATATCGGCCAGATGTCAACCACTATCCACTCTGCTGGTGGGTTAGAAGAGAGTCCAAATCCTACGCTACCAAGGACAAGACCTATCTGGCTTTCAATAATCCTGTAAATATTAGACAAATGCAATAGTCATCTCGAGTGGGATTGAACATGAAGAATACTGGAAGTCGCAAAACATCTTGCGGCAACAGGCACATCGACACAAACTGAGAAACTGGCGCGTTTTGTGGGGGTGCGAAAATGGCAAAAACAAACAGGGCAAGTTGAACAGTGGAAGACATCTACCCCAAACATCCCAGAACCATGTGCCTCCCCGGAAAAAAAAAAAAAAACACAGTTTGGATCTTTTCATATTGACACATGAAAAAGAAACATCAAGAAAACCAGTATGAAATAATGAACTTTGATTACTGCTTGGTAGTTCCCAAAGGACGCAACGTGACCTCTCCAGCCCCCGACCGAGTCTCCGAGTCCAATGACATGAAAATGCTGCGCGTCTTAATGGCTTCCTGCTGCGCTGAGGATTTGTTGGTGCTGTCCCATTGAAAAAAAAATGGCAAACGAACCATCACCTTACGAAACATTGACTAACTAGTCGTCGTCGTCATCATCATCATCATCATCATCATCATCATCATCATCATCATCAGCATCAGCAGCATCTTACAACCCCCACCTGTGTAGGTTTATTTCCCCAGTTTAACTGGCACTCAGAAACACTGACTGATTACTCAGACGATATAACTGTCAGCATTTTGGACAAAGTAGGATTATCCTCCAGATTGCTTCAGAACAACCTAGTCAACCGTTGATACCGTTGATACTCAGTTGCATCCCCTCATCTTCAGGATAGCTTCGGAGAAGGTTCGAGAACCACAAAGATTCCATAGATTGCTTTTGAACATCCCCTGGGATGTTTATGGAAAAATTGAGTGGATAGATTTGGATAGATGAAGTGAATGTGATACACTGGTTCATTAAATCCCTAAAAAGATGATGGCTCAAATTCCCACCTTTCTTGCTTCGATCCCCCAGGTCTTGGAGGTTTACACCTGATTCATAGGGGAAAATGGCATGTGTGTTGCTTGGATTCCATGAATTTCCTGAAAAAATCCCTAGTCTTGCTAGCAAAACCACCCCCAGTCTGTTGGTTTAGCCCACTTAAAGCTCCACTAATGAAAAAGAAGACATGAAACAGTTGGTGAACTTAGCCACAATTCACCCTATTTTTTGCTGCTCAACAAAAACACCACATGGTTCTTGTCTGAAAATAGGATACTCCAAAATGTGATGATATTCCCCAGTAAAATGCAACCAGTTTGAGAGTATACTAACCATTCTCAAACAAACCCATTCTCCATAATTGTTGTTTAGCTATCCCATTTATATCTCAGCAGTATATCCCCAGTATCAGCGAAAATGGATGCTGAAACACCCCTTTTTCAACTACCATGGCATCCCCTCGGTATCAGTTATATGCCATGAATTCATATGAATTCCAAACCAAACATGCAAAAACCCATCGAAATGCAGCATTTCCATCCCTTTCCCAACAAAAAAAACTCAAGTTGGACCATCCCTGGCCGAATTACTAATGCTAAACATAGTGAATGGGGGAATGGAATGATGCTTATATAATACTTATGGATACTTATGGATCATTCTCTCATTCTCTCATTCCACCAAGAAAAAACTCTGCTTTATGTTCCCTCATTCCCCTCATACTGGTGCTTAGTAAGTGAACTCATCAATGATTGTTCATGATAGTTGTTGTTCCTAAGCACCAGTAAGTAAAAAAAAACAAACAACACCAATAAGAGTATGTCTGAAAACATGGTAGCCGCAAATTCACTATTTTTTCCCCATATGTTCTCTATTACAGAACCATGATGGAGGGTATGTCCCACAAGTTACCCTCTGGTAAACAGCCACATAACTATGGAAAATCACCATTTTTTATGCCATAAAAAATAGCTAACTGTTAGTTTAACAGAGGGTAGACATCCATGAACCAGCTATTTTCCCATTAAAAAGGGTGATTTTCCATAGTTATGTGGCTGTTTACCAGAGGGTAAGGAAAAAAAAAGTTTTGACCCCTTCCCCCTTCTCCATCTTCGGAGCCTCAGATGGCCCACTCTTCACCGGCTTCGTCTCCGTCTCTGTGCCCGCCTCTGCCCGCATGACAGAAGAGGCACCTGCGAACGCCGCAATCACCCCCAGGTGGAGTTTTTTGGGTGAAAAAACCACCCAAGAATGGTGAAAGCTTGGTGAAAATTTGTGAAAATGTGCGGGAAAATGGTAAACAACCGTGAAAAATGATGGTAAAAACATGTGTGTGTGTGTGTGAAAATTGATGAAAGATTTGGACAAAATGATCAGACACTTGCTGGAACATCTGATGAAAGAATTGGAAACAAATAATTACAGCGTATTTACAATAATTACATTACAAGTTCACCTGTTTATACATGGGATAGCCCCACAGTTGCGTTTTGAAATAGTCTCGCTTCGCGGGATATCCTCGAGGAACGTTTGGAGCAACTGTTTCATGGTGAAAGAACTATCGAAAAACCTGGAAGAAATCCGAAAAAACGGTGAAAAAATTGAGGAAATTCCACAACTTTTGGCCGTATCCTCACTGCAATGGGTTGTTCAACCGGTGTTCCCTCAATGATTGGTCCATCGTTCCAAGCCTTTTTCTATGGGGTCTACCCAAAGAAAATCGGAGACTGAAAGGACGAAGCATGTGTCGATCCATTGAGCGCCATGGACAACGGTTCAAGGGATTCTGTCACCAAAAAAGACATGGTTTTTTGGTGAACTGGATGTCCACTTGGGGTAGCTTTTCAGGGGCTCCTTCATTATCTTGTAGCTCGTCCGTGAAAAACTCGGATAATCTTTTTTGGGTGGACCAAGAAAATGATGAATCCACTAGCGAGAAAGGGTGCCCTTGCCCTATGGAGTGATTGCCGGTTTTTGTGGGGAAAAGACGAAGCCATCATTGGATTCTGGCACCATGTGTTCAAACCCATATCTAGAGTCATCCGCCATCCGCATTTGACGGAGCCTTTTGACCGCGACAACTTTGAGCAAATATGAACTCTTGCAGCTACGAACACATTCCTAAAGATCCTTCAGCTGCTTTGCGACTGCGGAGATGTCACCACCAGAGTATGATTCGCCCCATGTCACAACCGACCCATCTTCCAGGATTGCTGCAAATGCTCTTGATGTGGCCTGCACCTGCCGCACATTCCTAAGTTGGCCTTGGACCGCCGAGCTGTTCCCGCCAAAGCGTGGATTGCCCCATGTCACAACAGAGCCATCTGCAATTATCGCAGCAAATGCAGTTGATGTGGAATGCACTTCCTGCACATTCTTGAGCTTATCTTGGACTGCCGAGGAGTCACCGCCGGCATATGGATGGCCCCATGTAACGACTGATCCATTTGCAAGGACAGCAGCGAAAGCAAACTGTGCCCCTTGAAGCTGCTGCACGCTCTTGAGCTGATCTTGGACTGCTGAGCTATCCCCACCAGAATCTGGATTGCCCCAAGTAACCACTGATCCGTCTTCCAGGATTGCAGCAAATGCAAAATGTGTGGCCTGAACCTGCTGCACACTCCTGAGCTGATCTTGGATTGCAGAGCAGTCACCACCACTAAAGAGAGAGCCCCATGTCACAACGGATCTATCTTTGAGAATCGCAGCAAACGCACCACCCTTGGCACCCCGCACCTGCTGCACATTCCTCAGGTCTTGGACGTCAAAGCTGTCCCCACCAGCCTCCGGATCGCCCCATGTAACGACAGATCCATCTGCCTGGATGGCAGCAAATGCACGTGCTGTGGCCTGAATCTGCTGCACGTTCTGGAGCCGATCTTGGACAATAGAGCTGTCACCACCACACTCTGGAGCACCCCATGTAACAACTGCTCTGCTGTCCAGGATCGCAGCAAAAGCAGAGTCTGTGGCCAGAACTTGTTGCACATTTCTGAGCTGAGACTGGACGGCAGAGCTATCACCACCATCATGTGGATTGCCCCATGTCACCACTCCATTCTCGAGGACAGCAGCAAACGCGCCATTTGTAGCTTGCAGGTACCGCACATTCCTGAGCTGCTGATGGACTGCGGAGCTGTCACCTCCACGATCTGCATTACCCCAGGTGACGATGCTGTCTCCGCCAGAGCACCACAAAGCAAAGGCTCCGTCTGATGCTGCTAAATTGGCTTGAAGTGCGACAGCAGTGAGCTGGTCTCCATCACGAAGCCCAGCTGCATGTAGAGATTTTGTCAGATCAGTCAGGACATGGCCTTCAGCAGTAATAAGTTTCAAGAAGCCTTGTCGGAAAGACTTCTGTACCAGAACCTTGAAATCCCCTACTTTGGAGGACTCTGGAACTGATATGTTCTCACTGCGACCACTGGGCAGAGCAACCATCACTTGCAACATCTCGAAAAAGAACGACGATTGGCTCAATGTCGGGCTGAACTAAGCAAAAATTCGAGTCAATGTCAACTACAGAGAATCTCTTCAACAAACATTCAACAGAAAAAAAATTGGGCCTTTCTCAAACTGGAGGATAACTCAATTTGTCGCAAGCGTGAGGGAAGTGATCTTCCGAAACCTCTGGATTTTGATCGATTTAGGAGTTCCAAATGTTGGAAACAACCCCATTTTCGCTGGCTTAGTCTATCGGAAAATCTGCAGGAAAACATGGAGTTTTCCCATGAGAATTGGAATCTTCTCTGTCCCTGTCGGGAAGAGATCATATTGTCTATGGATCAAGAATGGGGCGTACGAACCCTTACGGAACTGCTCACCTTTTAGACTACATATACCAACATAATTACTTAGTATATCTACGTATAAGTGTATACACATATATATATATATATATAATCATATATAATGTACATATATACATATACAACTATATATATAACTATATATACTGTATATATACATATATACATACATACCATATCATACTATTATATACAGAATTATACACATATTATCACAACAAGGGCAGATCCTCAAAGATTCCTCCTTCAAATGCCCACCATTCGGACCCTCCCAGCCTCTTCCAACACCCCGTGGCCCGACGAAGCACGAGGCCAACGATGCCGCCAACGTCGCAAAGGCCAGGAGGCTCACAGTGGAACGACGTCGGCCTCGCGCAACACTGGAGGGAAAAGACTTAGATTCTGGTAAATGAACAGTTTGCTATTGAAAATGGCCATTGAAACAGTGGATTTTCCCATGAAAAATGGTGATTTTCCATAGCTATGTTAGTTCACTGGAGGGTAGAGTCTCTAGATGATACCAGGGAACCTGAATGTATCCGTAGTGGTTTTTGGTTTTTTGACATGATTCACCAATTTCATATTGGGGGTGGTCAGTGTTCATACTATCGTAGTATCCGGATAAATTGTAATAGAACACCGAGCGCAAGTAAGGACAATCGTCATTCCAGTGACGTTGCAGTGAGGTCGTTATACTTCAGCTAGAACATTGAGGATTCTGACCCACCAAACTGGGGCCTCAACCAAAAAACAACTGGGAAATTCCCACAAGAAAGGATAGTCGTGATGGTAAAGGCAACGAAACTTGCAAGGGCATCGGTGAAGCTGCAGTCCAATCCGGAAGTTGTTTCTTGCGCCTGAAACACGTGACTCACCCATGGAAAAAGATACTCAAACCATCACCCTTAAGTATAGTTCTACCACAAGATCTTGCCAAAACACAGTTCTACAGGTTCTAGCCCAGTCTTGGTGATTTTTCGGCCGAAAAAAGGCGAATTTCTGTATCTTGCAACCTGGAACAAGTCTTGCTCCAAGGCGCTCATGAAAGATGTTCTTTTGGCCATGGAATCGACGTCGAAAAAGGCCTGCGCTGCATTTTGCACCAAAAATGTCAGACCTCATGCTGAGGTCTGACATGGCCATGGCTACCAAATCCCATGGTTAACGTTTCAATGAGAAAAACATCTCACAAAATGCTGTTCCAGCTAACCATCTTTGATTGCAAGAGGCCACTGTCGGGAAATTTCCCACTTTGCAGCTGATCAAAAATGGAAGCTTCGAAGCGGGCTCCAAATTGTGGCGAAAGATGCACCCTCTCAATTTAGCCCAAGAATTGGGTCCAGAAGAAATATGTTTCTATTGAAATCTATTGTGTATGTATATATATATATATGTTATATATATATATGGCCAATGTGTGGTTCCATACCAAATTGAAACGGGTTGTACCTCTACAAAAAAAGAGCTGCGAATATGGGTCAGCATGGGTCAACGTCTGGCGCCAAATGTTGAATTTCATTGTTTGGGGTCCACAGCAGGATAGCCAACCTGCGGCGCTGAATCGTCTCGGGGAGTGTGGACCCAAACCCCCATAGATCGTATGTATTATTATGTAATGGTCTTTCAGTGGGAGTTCATATGCACTTACGGACATTTGGGTGTCTCTGAAAATGAGGTATAGCCGGAAATTACAATTCGTATCCGGCTACGGGAAAATGACGATAAATCCTCGCATTCTGGAATTGCCCTATTTTCAGTGAAATCCATATATAGTCTCGTTGGTCCCCTCACTATGCTCATAGGTCGCAACTTGAACGCCTCTTCCATCGGATTTTTTCTCATCCAGGAATGGCAAACCCCCGGCTAGCCTATTGAAAATGGCGCTTTCCCAGGGACCTGCTGGACTATCCTACCAGAAGATCTCCATATCGCCAGCTGATCCCGCCACATGGGAACCCACTCTGCCTCAACTAGTTGGGTGACGCAGTTCACCCTGGGTCGTGCGGGCGTTTCTTTTCTTGAGCCAAGTTGGACCGTCGCGGAGCAGACTTACAAGGTGAGAACAAGGCGTTTGCGAAAGCCAAAGTTTGTCAAGAACTTGGTGAACTACTATGGTTAATGGTAGATATATCTGAAGTATTCAGAAGGGTTATGAACCAAGAAACATCACTGTTTCTAAGCCTCACCTTCTAGTCGAGAAGCTTGGTAAGTCACCATTTCCTGAGGTCATCCGATAAAATAAATGGGTAAACTACCTATGGTTACCAGATATGAGGTGTTTTTATCCTTCAACCCTCCCGAGAGAACTGAGATGGAAACATCATGAAACAAGATGGAAGCTGTTGACCCAAGCCACTTTAGAATATCAACAGCTTGACCCTTCCCCCTAATATCACCACCCTATCAATCCACAATAAATGATGAGATCCAATACTAAACCAAGGTCTTGTTCACGGACAAAAGAATGCATAAGGCCTATTAAATGCTGTATTGGCTGTATGTACCCATTTCAGGATGAATAAAGCATGGTCAGCCCGTGTATTTGATGCTTCACGCCCGTGTGACATCAGCCCGTGGCGGAGGTTCTATCAAATTCCCAGGACAGTTGGTTCTATCCTACATTGTTGGCTAAATCACCATGTTTGGTGGTTAAATCTCCACACGTTTCTTGGTTCACTCTTCATGTCTGTTGCTTAGATGCCCATGGTTCTTGGTGCTTGAAGTTCACGCCTAAAAAGGTCAAGTCCCCGCAGGCTAGTGCCCCAGTTCCTTCGCGAATTTGCTGCAAAGAACTAGGTTTGCGGATGGTTTTAGAATCCCCCAATATCAAATACCACCCCACAATACCCTAATTTTGTATTGGATCTACTTCTATATGGGGGATCCACATGGGGGCATTAAAAAAAGGGGGCATGGGTTTCAAGTCGTTTTGTCAAAGATCAACTACTGAAATCACATCCAAACCACGGGGGCTCCGAGGTCGACACTCAGTCTCATTCCAGCGAGGGACCTCATCGGCATTGCTGGCCATTCGGGCGAAGAGGACCTACCAATAGCTGATCCACATATGTGAATATGTGTACCCTCTGGTAATCAAACATGGCAATGGAAAATCCACCATTTATAGTTGATTATCCCATTAAAACCTCTACTATAGGGGATTTCCAATGGCTATGTTTGATTATCGGAGGGTATGTAAGCCCGATGTGCCACTTTGAACAACAAGCCTTTCAACAGCAACTCATGTTGGAAACCTGAGAATTATGAGCTAACCAATCTTCAAAATCCCATCCAGTCAGCTTCATAATCATCTTTAGCGTCTTTTGGGACCCTAAAAATGTGCATCTCTGATTTCTGGGGGAGCGGTTGTCATACTGAACATGGGAACCGATTTGAATGGGATGTTCAATATGAGTTGGGATTATCCAATACCCTCTGGTTATTTAACATAGCCATGGAAACTCACCATTTTTAATAGGTAAATCACCATAAATCATCTATAAATGGGCACTTTTCCATGGCTATGTTAAATAGCCAGAAGGTAATATCTATCATCAAATTCTGTATCCAGATCCCACTATATTTGATTGTATCACGTAGATGTGTACTCTCTCATGAATATCCTACTGACTAATGTCCATTTATATTCATGATACAATATCCACTAATATCCCATGAATATCTCACCAATATCGGATATCCATCAACATCCATTGTTATACATGAATTTAGATTAATATCCCTTAATATTCCCATGAATATTCCATGAATCTCCCTCATTTACAAACCATTTCGCGGGACCCAGAAACCCGGCGCCACACGTGCGCCACCCCCTGAGGTGCCGACCCCCGCAGCACGCTCCGCGCCAGCACGGGCGTTCTGGGAGGACCTTGGCTATCTTAGTGACTCAGTGAACTCAGTGGAAGATCCCCGAAGTAAATTGAGGTTTCGTTCGCTGGGAAAATCATCCAAAATTAACCAACTACTGTATATACCCTGTGGCTATTTAACATAGCCATAGAAAGTATGACCCATAGAAATAGATGATTTTTATGGTGATTTACCGACCTTAAAAATGGTGGTTTTCCATGGCTATGTTAAATAACCAGAGGGTATCTATATACTATATACATATATAATCATCCCGGAGTAGATAGAATATGGACATTTCAAAAAAAACATCATTGAGATGGGAATATCTTTGAAAATCCCATATTCTATCTACTTCAGGATGATTATATAGTTGCTCAGCACTTCTTTCCTTAGCCTCTCTGTGCGTGTTCTGCTCTGCTCCTTGCTGCATTGGTTGCAGCATGGCGCCCCCTGAATCTATTCGACCCGCCTCTCTGTGCGTGTTCTGCTCTGCTCCTTGCTGCATTGGTTGCAGCATGGCGCCCCCTGAATCTATTCGACCCGTCTCTCCCGTCTGTTCCTTTCTGTAGCAAAACAAACCAAGCCGACTCAGGAATCTGAGCCTGGCGCATGAGCTTCATTCTGCTCAGTAACTCAGGAAAGGCATAGGCAAGCTGAATGATTTTCTGCTTGACGGCTTCAGGCAATCGGGGAAAGTAGATCGTGGCCGCAACCTCTTGCAAGTATATCTGCATCGTCCTGTACCCTAGCCATCGGCCACGCCTACGCACCAACTCTGAGTCCTCCGTAACCATGAGCAAATGGGTGGCGCCTCCGGCACGGAGACTGCCAAGATCCAATGGCCTCTCGGGCCCATCCAGTCGGCTTGGAAGTCCCACAGCAGTCAAAAGTTGTTGAAAGCGCCTCCTCAGCAACTGGGCAGAGTGTGGCCACAACTTATTGTAATCCTTGAGGTGTCCAAAAGCCAGAGACACTAATTCAACCAGATCACTGTAGTCCAGACGTGACATCTGATGCCTCGCTGCTTTGTACCTGGTCTTCGGCTCTTGCACCTTCAGGAAGACTGCTGCACTGGTATGCAACACATCAGCCGGCAGGATCAAATCTTTGCGAAAAGCTGCTAAAACTTCGCCAATTCGACAGACCGCTCCCCAAGACAACGCCACTAGGCCCGCAACACTTGGCCATCCCCATAGAATCGCAGTGCTAAGCAGCGCCAGCAAAATCTGATAGGGGCAAGCCGTGTGATGACCTCCAGGCTCACGGTGTAGCCAACTGAAAGCCAAATCCCAAGCTCCGGTCAGAAGTCTGCGGATCGTAGGTTTGGCACTCCCAATGGCATTCACTGTCTCTGCATAGTGGTTGTAAGGGCGTCCAGCTTGATACAGTTCCCTACCGTATTCAGTCAGAAAAGAAACCAACTTTTCCGGTTCACGTGTCGCTGAATCCAACTGGGACTGAAGCGTTGTCCCCTTGCTTGACAGCCACTGCCCAAACTGGGCCAACAGTCTATCTCGATTTGTCCTGGTGACAGGTTGAACTGGTCTTCCAGAAACTAAGGGCTCCGCTCTTCGCTTCTCCGCTCGCAGGACATCATCGCGATTCCGAGGTTCCATGCCATGGCAGCTACCTAGACTAAAGGCTACTACGCATGCTCCTAACAAAGTCCAACTACAACTAGGGCCTTCACCAGGGAAACCGAGGGTGGAATCAAAGTCCAGGATGTGATGGTAAAAATCCACAGGTGGAAGAGGAGATCTGAAGCGGGGTCTGAAGACTTCAAGGGAGCCAGGAGAGATTGAGTGACGGCTGCAAAGACCCAAAAAGAGAGAAATCTCTGGATGATCGGAGCGGAACCGATCTTGTTGGGTCGTCCGCACAGTTCAGACGAGTTGGACAGAAAAGGACTGAGAGGAAAACTGCAAATGCAATGGATAAAGCAGCAATCTTTCTGAGGAGAGGGGACAAGGCCCTAGCCGAGGAGCGGCCCTTTGCAATTGCTCTGGTGGCCACATTTGAATCCAGCAAAACTGAAGTTCTTCCTCCTCCTCTCAATGCCGCTGCCTTGACTACTCGCAAAGAGCTTGCCATCTCCAAAACATTGATATGGGATTTCCCTGTCCACCTCCAAGCAGCTCCAACTTTCCAATCTGAACTGCGCATAACTTCATTCACCAAGGGACTTTCTAACCCTTCTGTCCGCAGAGCATGAAAACACATGTACTTCTCCTCAACTGCAAGATGTTTGGCAAACAAATCCGCCAACGCTGCTGCAAGCCCTGGGCAGTAAACTGCTGAGCCCTTTGTCAGCTGACCCTGAATCTTGACATGGCTGTGATCTCTACTGCAAGGTCTACAAATGGTGGAGGAACGCATGTTGCAGGTCAGAAAACGAAATTCCTTCTGAAACTCGCTGCCAAAAGAACATGACGCTGTGTATGTCTCCTCCACATTTGGATAGCTGAGTAAGCGCTTCCACTCCTGCAACCATGCCATCTTGGACCTGCGCGGTGTCTCCAGCAATGCCATGACCACCGCATGAATTGCAGCAAGGAAAATAAGCATGCATGCAAATGCCAGCCGATTGCCAAACCAAACTTTGCTCAGGTGTTGGTTGAAGCCTCTTGGGACCTTGTAGCTTCTGCATGGAGGGTATGCAGCAGGACTGAATGTCGTGCAGGGTGGCTCTAAGGCTACTGCCCGGACTCTGCGATTCTGGACAAGAAAAATCAACCACTCAACTGCTCGCATATCCACAAGATCATATTGGCCTGAATAGGTGATGTCGATGATAGGTCCGACAACATATCCTCGCTTCGCCATCTGGTCAGAAACCACACCTGACCCACCACAGACCTCAATGAAATCAAAACGCTGTGCCAAAGGTCGTGAAGCTGAGACTGCTGGCTCATCTGCTCCTAGTACATGTGCTCTATCATGGAGATCATTCCAATCCTCCTCCTCAAACCCAGATGCCTCTGCCAAAACACGCTTCTGCCAAGGGTCCAAAAAAATGGAACCCCCTTTGAAGTCTCCTGTCTGCCAGAGCACTGGTGCCAAGGCCCGCGAAATTTGTGCCTCGCAAAATGCACCCTTCTCATTGGATGCATCAGACGCGTACACCCATCCATGGAATGGAGCGGCCACATCGGATGTCAAGACAGGAAGAAGGACCGCAGACAGAATGAGCTCCTCCGCCGCAGGTNGCATCAGACGCGTACACCCATCCATGGAATGGAGCGGCCACATCGGATGTCAAGACAGGAAGAAGGACCGCAGACAGAATGAGCTCCTCCGCCGCAGGTATACTGCATTTTCTGAAACAAAAAGCAGAAACCAGACCTCCCAACAGGGAAGAATGCAAAGCATCGGAAGTACAAGGTAAGCCAGCCGCCGTAGCTGAAATCCAAGACAATGCCAATCGCTTCGCAGCTGGTGCCCCTACTGGAATCATTCCCTGCTCAGCAAGCTCTTGCCGAGAATCAATCTCTGCCCCCACAACGGTGGCCTTGACTTCATCAACCACATCCTTGGCATCTGAGCCTTGCAACCCATGAGAAGCATAGCATGCCTTCGCCTTGTCAAAAGCTTGCTTCGCCGCNGGTGGCCTTGACTTCATCAACCACATCCTTGGCATCTGAGCCTTGCAACCCATGAGAAGCATAGCATGCCTTCGCCTTGTCAAAAGCTTGCTTCGCCGCACTCGGCTGAGACCTCTTCGGCCCCGACAGCTGACTCAAAGGAACAGGAGCTATGCAAAAGAAATCATCGATGCACAACCCTTGATAGACCTCTGCCGGTCTAATGAGAGCATTGGCTACCAACCTCCCCTCCTCTTTGAGCAAGCCCTCCGATTGTAAAAGCCCAACATGTGCAGAAATCCCAAACTCAACCCCCAAATGATCTCCCTGCAAAATTGCACCAAATGATCCGTAGACTTCAGTTTCTGGATCCATGGATAGAACATTGGGTCGATGGCCTGAAAGATCATCACCGTGGACTGTTCGGTCTCTTGGTCTGCTACGCTGCTTTGCACGGGCTGCATACTTGGCATAAGCCTGAAAAGAAACGAACTCCTTGAGCTTCATGGGGGGCCAAACAATGTTGGTACGGCTGCGCTCGTGGCTGACTTGGATCTGATGGTAATAGTCCGACCTGTCAGTCACACAAACCTTGACTCCACAACCACTTGGCACAGCCAGTCGCCCAATCAAAGGGCCCGTTGGCAAATCAGCCGAAGGGCCTGGCACCCTTCCTTCCCATGCGTTTCTTTCTCTTCGATCTCCTATCTGTCTGTCATGCTCACTGGACTTGTAGGCATTGAAGATTTTGACACGCCCGCTCTCACCAGTCGTCACCTCCTTCTTTGCATGCAAAACCAAAAGTCCAAGATCATCCCACTTCCTAAAAAGCTGCAAAACTGTGGTCGCCTTGTCAACATCAAAATTGGGATGACCTCTATCAAATATTGGTTTGTCTAGCTCTAGAATCTGAGGCTCTTGAAATGGCATGTAGAGCTCCGGCTCAATAAAATCTTTTGCGCACCATTGCCCTCTCCCTGTGATCTTCAAGCGCTGTGGATTGAGATTGGAAAAGGGACTGAGTTGCGGACTGCCAGAATTGTCAACTGGCACTGGCAAATCCGCAGGAGGCTCTTGATAAGGACTTCGAGTGAGTCCAAGGCTTTCTGCAGCCAACGCCAGTTCTTGTAGACGGGTCATTAACTGCAAATTCCGTCTTCCACTCGCCGCCAACTTGATGGGCGAAGAGCAGGAACTCGCCTTCAAAAGCAGCCGTAGCCGATCAATGGCCTGAGTCTGAATCTGATTCGGCTGCCTCCTAATCAAATCAAGGGGTGGACTGGCCTGAGACCAGTAGAGAAAATTCAAAGCGCTGATGATAACATGCAGTCCTCGGTCCAACGCTCTGCTCTCATCTGTACTCCCTTTCAAAAGACTAGGGCCCTGCGCAAATGGCCTGACAACAGGCATGGGCAAGGGAAACAAGGCGGTAGGAGATGACATAGGTCCATCTCGAGAGAGGCTAAGGGTAGATGCAAGGTATCGCCCAAATGCTGTAGTCTGCCACCTTAGGAACTTCTGCTCCCACAGCTGTACTTGCAAATACATTCAAAAGTTCATCCGATGCCGCACCTGAGATTTGTTCCTCATTGTCAACACCTGGAAACTGACATGCTGACCCGGCACCCTCACACTGCTTGAAACCTGCAAGGTCACTGCCGGGATGTTGTACTTTGCATTCCTCATTCAAGTTCAAAGGGGAGGCAGGCAGCTGCCCACTCGGAGGATCCAGGTAACAGCGGTCACTTGGACATGTCCCTTCACACTCCTTGTGTGCAGATGCCTGACTCACCCTGTCGTCTGGTCCGCGCTTTGGTTCTGCGGAGGTTGGTGTCCTTTTCCCTTTCCAGGTCTTCGCTTTGGCGCAGGCTTGGGCTGAGCCTCGTCGCTTGCTGATGCTCCCTTGGGATTGCCGCCCAGTACCTCTGACTTCTTTGTCTGGAGGACTTCCGCCTCCTTCATATACGCCAGAGCTGTTGTTGTCCAGGCTGGAACACACAAAGGGGCAAAGGGCCGGCGCGACCCCGTTGCCGTCTGACCCCTGCTCAACCACAGATTTTGTGGGGGGTCGTCCAACAATCTCAGCAGCCAGGCAAGGTTCCAACGATTTGCATCTAACGAAGCCTGTTCCACCATGACTGCTGTAAGTGCTAGGTGGTCCTGCACGAGACCCCATTCGCCCTTTGCTGCTGCATCGAAGGCATGCCCAAGTGACCATTGCACCATCCCCAACTCTCGCTGCTGTCCATAGCCGCCATACCTTTCCAGGTAACTGAGAAGAGACACATCTCTTGTTTCTGAGAGGCTTGAAGCAGGGCGAGAGGTGGGAGACATACGTCTCTGAATGGATTGGCAAACCTTGAGGAAAAACTGTCCACTGCCTGTTGATAGATCCCTCTGTAGTCTTTCTCTCGCCAGAGTGCCCTTGACACCTGTTGTTGGGGTAGAGCTGGACAAATCGGACATTGGGTCTGAGCCGGCGGCCTGGAAATGCGCCATAAGCGCTCTGAGCGCTTTGCTTTGCTCCAGCAGCGCCTGGGCCATAGGAGAGCTTAGTCCACCATCCCCTTCTGCCATAAGCGGATCGTTGGGCTCGTCTTCTGGAAGCGGAGGGTTGTTGTCTGGCTGCTGATCCACCCATGACACTCCCCTTGTTTGGGGGGGGGCTCCTACAAGCTGGGCCAAACCGCCCGGCGTGGGAGATGGAGCTCCGCCAGGCCTGAGGAGTGAAGAGACAGGCATTGCTGCTTTGCCCGCCCCCATTGGTTTGAAAGGAGGTGTCTCCTCTGATGCCCGGGCAGTCCGCTCGTACTTGTCTTGCCGCTCTGTCAAAGTTGCCAACTGATCTGTCAAAGCTGGGAGAGTGGCCAAAATGGTCTCCATCTGAACAGCCAAAGTGGCTACTGTGGGCCGCTTGGGCGCATTTTTGGGCCCTGCTGTACTTCTTCCTGGCTGCGTAGAAGCATCTGTTGCGCCAGCTTTTGCCTTGGCTCTCGGGCGGGGGCTGGGTGCCGGCTCCTCCTCTTCTTCCTGAGCAGAGTAGAAGGCCATGCGTTGCCCTAGCTCTGTAGCCACCCAGTTGCGAACTTGATCTAATAAATCCACAAAGTCTGGTCTGGCAGCAGGATCTGTGTTGACAAAATGATTGATAAGATCTGCATCTGCTACCTCGTCTGAGTAAACTGAAACCAAAGCGTCCACCCCTGGGCGGCTCATATCCACTACCAAAACACTGAAAACCTCGCCTGCTGCTGTGACCTGACCATCCTCTGCCGATACCATCAAAGGAACTGTAAAATGCCGGAATGGACCCACCAAAGGTTCTTCGACCCCATCCTGGGCCTCTGACAGCTCTAGGAGAGATGCTTCGTCCAGCACATGCTCGGGAACCACGATCAAAACGCCTGCCTGGCGTCTCATAATCACATAGCCTTGGACCAAGTGCTGCTCTCCTTCGGGAGGCCATACCAAGACCACCCTTGTCGGAACTCCGCTGTCCGCTTCCACGGTGAGATCGACTACTTCCATTGGTGCTGACATGGCAACTCAACACCAGCTCCTCCACAGTATGCTTCAGCTTCTGCAAGGGATGGAAAGCCGTGACACAAAGTGTCTTCTGTGAATCTTCCCGTAATACGGTGAAGATCCGAGGCACTACTGACTCTGGTTGGAGACTCCAAGCCAGGAGCTTTGAGGATGATGTAGATGCAAGGGCGGATGTTGAGAGGCAATGAGGCCCGGGGCTTTGAAATCTTGTTTCCCAGCACCAATGAAGCCCAAAACCCGGCTTCCCAAGCACGCTTGATCCTGTAGTCCACTGTGTACTCCCCAGCCACCAAACGCTTGCCAAGACGCAAGTAGTAACCAGGAACAGCAGGAATTTGCTCTGCCCACGAGTCGTAATCACCAAAGGGGATCTGTGTCTCGGGGATACTGGCCTCTCTAGGGGTTGGCCCTGTTGCGGACTGATCCCCGTTGTCCTCCACCAATTCCCAACTTTGCCTCTGGAGATTGGAATGTTCGATGGCCAAAGACAGCCTATCCAAAGCTCTAACCAAACCCCCCAACTGGCTATCTTGCTCCCCCATTCACTGAGGGGTGATACCCCTCCAGTCGCCTCCTCTGTCGGAGAGATGATGATGGCAGGAAGGATGGCCGTGAGATGGCCGAGGGATTGGCAGGAGCCTGTAAAATCCAAAATCCAAAAAGTCCAAGCAAAAGGGCCCCTGACAAGTTGCCAAGAAGGAAGATCAAAAGCAAGAGAGGGATGGAGGACCCTTGGCAATGAATGGGACAAGCCAGTCCCCAGAACTGAGTGCCCACAGCTTCCCTGGCAAGGCTGATTGTCTGACCTAGGAGGCCTACAAAGTTCATCAGCTTGAGCATGCATGGCACGTCAAGCGTATNAGAACTGAGTGCCCACAGCTTCCCTGGCAAGGCTGATTGTCTGACCTAGGAGGCCTACAAAGTTCATCAGCTTGAGCATGCATGGCACGTCAAGCGTATTATATATACATATACAGTATATCAATAGTTCAATGTATAATATAGTATATCAATATATCATATTTGATAGCTCAATATCCTATAGTTATATGAATAAAAATAATTCAATATAATATATATATATATCATTTTTGGATGTGTGTATATATATATATACACATCTATCTATATATCAATGTATAATATACAATGTCTAATGTCTGGAGAATATATAGAGGAAATGATATTTACAATTTATATGTATATATATATATATATATGTATATATAGGATGTATCTATGTATCTATACATGTATATGTATATATATACATATACATATTTATATTCTGGCTAAATAGAATAGAGTAATTCACTAAACCTGAAATCTTCGGCAACTTTCGGATGATTCCCTATAGAATTCCCATCATTCCAGTGACGCCGCCACCTGAGGTCCTCGAATTTGATGCAGATACATGCATCTCTTTTCTCTATATGTATTATTATCATGAAAGTACCCTCTGGTAAACTAACATAGCTATTGAAAATTGCCATTTATAGTGGATTTTCCCATTAAAAATGGTGATTTTCCATAGTTATGTTAGTTTACCAGAACCCACATTCTATGTACTACTCCAGGATGACGATATATGTATATGTAGACTGTATATAACTATAGTTGTAGGGCCCCCATATTCCGTTTGTTCAGATTGGGAACTGGGAAGAATTTCCGTGGACAATATAGGGGTAAAAAATGGTAAAAAAATGATACATACTGTGAATGGGAGAAATCCTGCACCAAATGGTAGATGGTTAATCCCGTTATAATCCTATTATTTACAATGTTTCATACTTACCAATAGTTTCCAACTGGTGCAGGATTTCTTCCATCCACAGTAGCTAGTCAACAAGATGGGAAAACATGGAAAACATCTTCAAACACGCGCTGTCTGGGACGCCTTTCCGCAACAAGCTTCTGTTGGTTTGAGGCTAACGTTTGGATGTATGGTGTAATTATACCTACCCTCTGGTTATTTAACATAGCCATGGAAAATCCCCTGTAAATGGAGGTTTTAATGGGAAAATCATCCCAAATTAGCCATTTTCCATGGCTATGTTAAATAACAGGCTTCTGTCACTGTAAGCGGGGCTTATGGCGATCATGGTCAAGACCCCACTAAGAGGGATATCGAATATCATGGGCTTACTTAGGGGATCATCCCACTTGGTAAGTGGTTAATAACCATAGTTATAACCCATTTATAGATGAATAACCCTACTTAGGGGACTTACTAACTGGGGTTATTAACCGGTTACGATTCGTGGGATGATCCTCCAAGTACCCTCTCATAATCAACTGTGGCAGGCCGCCGGAAAACCCCGAGCCACGGAGCTTTCTAGCTGGGAAAATCATCGAAGTAGATCAGGAATTTTCCAGCACGCTACGTTTGATTACCGGAGAGTATACCCAACAAGTCTGCATGCTTCACCCGAAATGTCATCCCGTCAAAGGTAGGTTGAGTCACAAATTCTAACAACCCCCAAAATGATGGAAAAGCAAAATCCGCCGACCCCAGCCGACGGCAAGGGGGAGCGCGCCAGAGAAAAAGTGCATCAGTGGGTTGGCTCCGAAACCAGCCTGCCATAGTGTTTAGCAG
>BGPT01000188.1:183220-195008 GCA_003297045.1 Symbiodinium sp. clade C Y103 | reverse complement strand
GTGATTTCACAGACATTCGAGTTCCGATGAATGTATCGCCATTGCCACGCTTTGACATATGGCATGATCATCGGACTCTTGCTCGAGAGGCTACCTGGCAGCATTTTCTTGCATGCNATTTCAAAGGTCTCTTACGAGGCTTCTGCTGTCTTTGAACTATCTTTTTCATCGCTCCTGCCTTTTTTTTCTGTCTATTGCGAGCAGCATTTGTTTCAGGGGAGCGATGCCATGCCAGACCTCTCGCACGCCGCTTCAATGTTTTCTTGGGTTTGAAAAGCATTCCTTCCACATGTGCTTTGTTGTTTGTAGAGAGAAATGTAGCGATGTCAGAGGTGTTGGTGGTTTTCCGAATCGCAGCCAGCAAACTTCGCGCTAAGGAAGGACACTTTGAAGCATAGTGGCCAGTCTTGTGACATATCCGACAACATGGCTTGTCTTTCGTTCCATGGCTGCGTACTTTCTTTTTGTTTTTCGAAACTACTTTGGCCACTGGGCGTTTCCCCATGCCAGCTACATTGGCAGCAGTTTGCCTCGGCTCGGGCCAAGGTCTGGGCAAGTATTCCAAGTCGGCCAACATTCCACACATGCACCCAAAATTTGTCTCCAAACTTGCATTCGGTTTTGAAACACAAGCATCTCAAACAGAACACGACATGTTTACAGGAAATTTCACACATGTCAAGTTTGAAAACTGTGAGTCTGGGCGGCTTTCTGGGACAGGACGCAAACAACACTTGTTTTCAACATTCCTTGGAGGTAGGCTGCGCATTGCGCTTCATGGCTAGAGTGAGATCTTGGTATTTCCTTCTGTGAACAAGGCCAAGGTCTTTGAACCGATCTCGAGGGAACGGTTGACTGTACCAACATCCTCGTTGGCCGTTCTGGCTGACTTTAAACCATTTGGAACAATAAAGTTTAATCTGACCCGCTTGTTTGGCATTAGGGCCATGAACATGGGGTTGAAGTGAACAGCATTCGTGCACTGCGCAATTCCCCCATTTGAAACTTTTTTTCAAAGAGTTACTCACAGGGTTCTCTCTTTGTGGCCCAGCATTGGAAGACGACGCAGCCTCAGAGGACGAAGCTGCAAGATTTGCAGTGGAATGCACGGTTGCTGTCAATAGAGGGCGAGATGGTGACGGAGTGGCATCTCGCTGCTCTTCCCATCTTAGCAAATCACGGTCCAGCGCGGCTTCGGCAAGATCCATAGAGCACTGGCTTGGCACCAGTGAGTCATCTCCTTCATCTTCCATCTCAACTGCCAATTCCATGCTTCGGGGTGTCACATTCATAACATCTGGTTCTGGAGTTCCTGAAGGCCGCAACACAGACTCCACATATGCATGCAAACGTAAAGGTGTCCAATCAAAATTGCTGAGCACAGGAAGCGCCCATTCTGGTACTGCTAGACCAAGACGAAAGGCTTCCCAAAGATCTGGCAGCCGACATNAGGAAGCGCCCATTCTGGTACTGCTAGACCAAGACGAAAGGCTTCCCAAAGATCTGGCAGCCGACATATATCCTGCATTTTCATAGCTACAAGCAGATTACGGAAACAAATAAAGTTGAGTTTGAACTGTCTCATGTGTGTAGGATATTTCAAAACTGAAACAATCAAATTTACTGTCCTCCAATGGAACATCTGGCACGGACATCTCCATCACAGAACCATCCGGTGGATGTAGAACCCCTCTTCTCCATCTCAGCGGAGATGAACCAATGTCTACTTCTGCTGGTGCTGCAGGCGGGTCCACCGCTTCATCGTCACTGACCAAATCCAGCACAGGCATGTGGATTCGCAACATGTCCGGACTATCCAAAACCTCAAGATAACTGATCTGTTTCCAACCCTGGACGCTAACATGTTTTGTTTCGCAACTTTGTTCTAAAACAGGAAAATGAAGAAATCAGGGATGCATGCACAAGAAAAAGGTAACTTTTTTCGGGAAAAAATGATCAGCTGTAACAAATAGTCAAAAAAAATAGTCAACAATTCCAAACTCTCTGTAAGTCTATAAAGAATAATCTGTAAAAATATAGTCAACCTACGGCCCGAAAACTAGACAGCGTAAANCTCTCTGTAAGTCTATAAAGAATAATCTGTAAAAATATAGTCAACCTACGGCCCGAAAACTAGACAGCGTAAAAAAAAAGGGTTAAGCGTAACAACATTTGATGTTGACCGAATACCCAAGACGTGTTCAGCGTAACAACATTTGCTGTTGATCGAAGTACCGAAGACGTGTTCAGCGTAACAACATTTGATGTTGACCGAAATACCGAAGACGTGTTCAACGTAACAACATTTGCTGTTGATCGAAGTACCGAAGACGTGTTCAGCGTAACAACATTTGCTGTTGACCGAAGTACCGAAGACGTGTTCAGCGTAACAACATTTGATGTTGACCGAATAATCGAAGACGTGTTCAGCGTAACAACATTGGATGTTGATCGAAGTACCGAAGACGTGTTCAGCGTAACAACATTTGCTGTTGACCGAATAACCGAAGACGTGTTCAACGTAACAACATTTGCTGTTGATCGAAGTACCGAAGACGTGTTCAGCGTAACAACATTTGCTGTTGACCGAAGTACCGAAGACNCCCCACCCCACCCCCACCCCCAAAAAAGCTGGAACGCAAAAAAATGCAAAAACGCTTGGCCGGTTTTCGGGCCGTAGGCAAAAACATCTCAATTCGATGACTCAAATGGCACAGGGGCAGCCCACTAAGCCTGAGGCTGTATGGGACTCGTCCTCACAGGAGTTAGCCATGGATTCGCCTCGGACTTCGAGAGGTCTCTTAGAATTGACCCCCGGCAGTGGAGCAACACGCAGTGGACTTTGCCATGGATTCCATGGGTGGGAAACCCCGATTTTTGGAGCAAAGTAGCTGGAATGTGTTTCTGGATTCTATGGATCATCATGGCCTTTTCATGGATTTTGTTCTGGATTTTTTGGATGTTGTAGCGGTGGGAAACGGCCAAGGAACCTTCCATTTTGGAGCAAAATTTGGTGTTCTTCCGGCTTTTTTTGGGTTTGTTTATGAAGTTCATTCTCTCGTAGAAATAGGGTATGGCTATAGCTATAGGTATGAATCAGAATAGCCAAATGGGTGCAGGAAGATGTTTGTTTGTTCAGAATCTTATCGAATTAGTTCGATCTATCCCACGTAAACCCATTTGCAAACCTCGTGGTACACCAACGCAGCTCACTCGTGATCTGGCCAGTTTGATTGTGCTGGTATGGTCCTGACCCTTTTTAGATAGGCGTGTCCAGATCATGAGATGTCAGTTTTCTGCCTCTGAAAAACTGGGTTTGTCTGATGTGGGATACCCAACATATGGCAATAGTATCAATAATGTTGGTAAGGCTATGTGATAAACCACCCATATGGATTGATGGTTTCAATCTCACTGAAAAAAATGTAGAATAATGGATGGTGGATCCTATTGCTCTGATAACATTATTCAATATCAAATGATGACCAACCATAAGATGTTGATGTTTTCCCCCATTAGAAATATCAGAGAAACCCAACGCACCACTGATTGTCCTTACCCTGTCAGCCACCTGATCAGGAAGCTCACTGTTCACCCGTTGTCCCTGTTTCGCTTCAAGTTTTTTGGGCGGGAGTCCCAGGACTTTCTTCATTCATGAGCCACCCTTTGGCAATTTGTTACACAGCTATGGTTCAAATGGCTCAAATGGTTCATTATATACTAGTTTGATGATTTTGGCTATTATCCTATTCTTCTAGTGATGGAAAATCCATAGCGCCCCAATTGTTTGCCAGAGAAAAAGAAACAAAAACACGGCAACAAGGAAAAACATTTCACCAGCAGTTGACAAAAAACTAGAAAAGAATTCATTCTCGCTGGGTAGTTTAACCACCAACAGTATTTCACCCCAGTCCAACGGGGCTGAACTCTCACCTCATCCCTGGGGATGATCGATGGGTCGCATCTGAAAATTTGGAAGCCTTGGAAAAAGAAATGGAATCCCTTCCCCCGTTCATATGAAACACCCCAGCAGAAAAAATGCTTTAGTAGGGTATGAAACCACGTATTGGGACCCATTTAGGCTATGTTTAACCTTAGGGGGTGGGATTAAATGGGATACAAAGCTGATTTATATGGATTTAGAGCTGATTCATCAGAGCAAAGTTGGTTTAGTTGATGGCTTCCCCTCTGGCAACGACTAACAGTTCGCTACGGAAGCCGTGGCCCACAAAAAGTTCGATGATGAATTCCTTTTATTTCCAGTTCGAAAACTGTTAGTCATTACCAAAGGGCAAGCCCATGAATCATGATTGCTCCCATTGATTATTCCATAAATTTCCTGTTTATCCATTATGTAACCATCATTAATCCCCTTGATTATTCCATAAAAATCCGGTTGATGGGATGACAAATCATTGATTTATAGGTTCTTTGATTCAACGGGATTTGTTTCATACCAAGAAAACTCCATTTCGAGAAGCTCCATTCATGATTACACGTGATGAATGATGAAATCTTTCAAAAAATGGCTACCCTCCGGTGTCATCAAACAGGACTTGCTGGACAATCTCTCATTGAGTGCGTTGATTTTCCCAACAACTTGGGATTTTCCACGTCAGGCCGAGTGGCTGCAATCACGGAGGCATGCGCCTACTTCGGAATGCTGGTGATTTTCCATTGGAAAATCATGAGGGGATCTTATCCTTCATAGTTCTTGGGAAAATCATCCCAAACCCCCATGTTCAATGACATTCCTGAAAATCATCTATAGTTTGTAATATGTTTTGGAATGATCATAGGGTTTAACCATTTGTTTGAAGGGTTTAAACTGGCGTTTCGTGGGATGTACAGTTCTGAAGAAGCCATGAAAAATGATAACCATCAGTTCTTCATACAAGGTGAGGCCCCCGGAGTCGCGAAATCGCCTGGTTTACATGCATAACTTGGTGAGTTCGATGATTTATGGGGAATATATATATATATGCATAATGTTCATGGGGCTCATAAACCAATACATATGCCTCTTAAGATTGCATGTATGTTTGGGTGAAGATTGTTTTTGTTGGTCCCCAAAATCGAGTGCCCAACGGAAATCTAGCGGAGGTTAATTGGGCTAAAACCACCAGCCATATCAAGGGGTCCTGTGAATGTTAGGAAAGTCAAGAAAATCTCAATTTTTGCTTTAGTTTCAAATGTTCACCAAAAGAAAACCAACATTTTACACATTTTTCATGGCTATCCCCATAGAACCCACAGGAAACAAAATTCCAGGTCATCTTCACGACATCCAGGCCTGAGACCCACCGGAGACATCGGATGAAGGATCATCCTGCCAAGAACTTACCATTTCAGGTGGAAAATGAAGTACCCTCTGGGAATCAAACATGGCAATGGAAAATCCACTACTTCTAGATGATTTTCCCAGCTATAAACCTCCATTTACAGGGGATTTTCAATTGCCACGTTTGAGTACCAGAGGGTATTCAATCATTGGATGTTTGAGGGTACCTGGTTTTTTCTCCGACAGTTGGATCCAGGGTGTAAAATAAGATTGAAAATGGCCACAAAACCACAATGGTTCCGATCTGGAATTGGAACCCAGCTCGTGTGGGAATTTGCGAAACCTACACACAAGATCCCATCTGATTTCAACTAAGAGTGGCAAATTACCCTTCACTTCTCTTGAATTTTGCCAAATTTTGAAAGTGTCCAAACTTGTGGACCGGCCCATTCCAGGCGAATTGCAGCAAGATTCATTAGAAAGGTTCGCCTTCTGAAAATATCAATGGGGATGCGATCCCAACCACCCCAGTACCAACTATGTCAGACTATGTCCAGTTGTGGGGGTTGCTCAGCCAAGTTTTTTTGGGTCAACTTGCCCCATCCCCTCCCAGGCTCCGGGTGTCGCAAGGCGGGAGCTGCAGCAGGGGCTGGAGGGGAGTACATGGACCTGGCGCAGAGGTTCCACACTGTTCTGGTGCACGTGCAAGGGTCAAAAGCGGATACGGTTTTTTGTTCCCGGATTCGGAAAAAATTACAGGCAACACTGCTCCTTTTGGGGGGTGAAAACTTTTGACTTCCAATAAATGTTCCATTGAACCAACACAATGATTATTGGCAGATCCCCTGTCGTTGGAAGCACTGGATCCTCCATGAATCCCCAGACATCTGGTACCTTTTGAGGGGTACACCCCATCATTCCATGACAATTGGATCAGTCTTAGTTTAAAGACCTACATTTTTTGGGGTACAACATGGTACAACCAACCAAAAACTCGGGGTGGCATCTAAAAGAACGGAATATGATATAGCAGCAAGGCCAGGTGGTACATGACTTTCAAGCCAAGCTTTCCCCAAATCGGTTGATATTGGGATAAGGCCTGCGGCTAGAAATCATCCCGCCTCAGGAATCATCACACCCCATGAATTGCTGCCAAGCATTTTGCTGGACAAAGTTATCTTTTGGTAAGTTAACATAGCTTTGGAAAATAGCCATGTGTTACCCTCTGGTAAATTAACATAGACCCTGGCAGATAGGGATTGGAAGATCAGTTTCCTCTAAAAATAGCTATTCTCAGGGTCTATGTTAATATACCAGATGGTATAGGTAAATCATCTATCAAGAACCTTTTTCCATAGCAAAACGGTCAAATCATCAAAGGCCAGCATTGCCAGCAAAGCAGAAAGATTCGCCATGGATTTTGGGATTTTGAAATGGCTCCCCCGTAATTTCCCAGGTTCCCTTCAGGCTTACCTTCAGGGTTATTCCGATCGTTTTCATCCCAACAAAACCGTGGAATTCAGAACCGGCGGCAGTTTCAACAATTACCCTTACAGGGATGCACGCAAAAGACAGCAGTGCAGATTGCAGCAGTGGGAAAAATCTGATTTGCTTCGCGGTCGGGATTCTCAGTCAGACTCAGGAAACATATGGAAACATCATCTATTTCGAGAAATGTCTGGCAATATAAACCCATAGGTCGTGCAATTTGACACAGCAATCATCCGAAGAATATCGCTTCTGCGGTATCAACCCATCAAAAATGACTATCGAGCTTTTTCATTTGGTAGATTGGTATGATAATCATTGTAATTGATATACTTGGAGGATCATCCCAAGGATCGTAGCTGGTGAGTAACCATAGTTCCAAGTTACAACCCATTTACATATTACATATGGGATAACCCACTTATGGGCCTTAGTAAGCAGGGTTATTTTTTCACCATTTGCAATTCGTCAGATGATCCTCCAAGTACTCATCATCCCAATGGGCGACCCCCTAGGCCCTAATCGTGACCCAGCGATCAGTTCTGAATAATATCCCCATATCTTTGATAGTGAATACCCCATAGCAACTCTATAATTCATGGTGAACGGTTCCTTTAGACTCCCATGAAACTGGTTATTTCTTAATGGTTCATAGGACTTCATAAGGATGCACATCCACCAAACTCCGCCAACTTTCGTCGCGCCTGCCTGGCTAGATCCAGGGGAATGGTGAGCCGGGGGGAGACATATTGGATGGGTTTCAGCTGGTTTACAACTAGATTAAGAGTGGTTTATGAATGTTTATGGTAGACATCTCTGTAGATGGGTTTCAAGATTATTTCATATCAATTCAGAACTGCCAGACGGCCCACCGTACGTGGTTTAAAACTGTGGATTTAAAGTGAACTTGGGCGAATATAATTCTGTGGATCGATGGGGCACCAATATCAAACATCATTCAGGGGTCCCTGACTGGACAATCGAAATGGATATTCTGATTTCTTCTTGCTGAATCAATCTAACGATTGCTGATAAAAGAGTTTGTCTGCAAATACAGCAACCTAAAAATTCATAGTTTATCATCATGTCCCTCATGATGTTTTGGTGATTAAAAAGGGACATATCCCAGTCATCATCTGCAGGGGGCATCTCACAGATTGAGATTACTGGCATATTTCTCTTCAGAAATCCATTGGAACGTGTCGCGAATGAGTTGTGGCGCAAAATGCTCTATCCCAAAAAATGGATGATTGCAGTAAATGATTTTAAGTCGTTGGTCCATTGCTGTGTACCCCCTTTCAGGTCAGCAGACTGCAATTTCAAAACATGTCTTGGGTTTTGTTTGAGACGTACAGCGCTTAGCGCTTGAGCAGTGCTGGCATCGATTGTCCACAAATTTCGACATCAGTTTCGGATTGAACAAGGGGTGCACAATTGTTTGGGGATCTTTTTCGGATTTCCGGTTGCCTTATATTTGCAGCATTTGGAAGCTAAAATCTGGTATTTCACATGGCATTTGCACGATTTTGGAGCTAAACCGCGCCAAATGACATAAAGTTTTCAAATGGTCCGCCTGATCGTGCGCGGTATTTGCAAAAGGTTTGACGTGTGTTGATTCCTTCCTCAGTCTTCAAGGAATCCGATGGAGTCCAAACAGGTCAAATTGCGACCTGCTATGAATGTCACGGCTACCATCCCCCCCAACCAGCCAGGCCACTGGCTAGGCCGCGGATAACAGCAGCCGTTTCTTTCAGGTGCTCAGCGTGACTAAACTACTGAAACCTATTGCCATAAACCATTGGCAATTTGAGTTTTTTGGTGGGTATATACCCCTATACCCCTATGAAAAATAGCCCCCCTGTATGGCAAGTGAATGGGACGGCTTCTCATTGGTTTTACCACAATTACTGCGTTTCACTACATGGCAAAGTTCACAACTTGTTCCAGCTGGATGCAACTGTTTCAAATTGTTTCACCCCATCTATGGACCACACCAGGCTGTGCGACAGCATTTTTTCAACGATCTATCAATCTATGAGATACATCCCATTAAATTGCTGAAATCAAACTTCTGAAATTGTGAAGCAAGTGGGTGCACTGTTTTGAACCGCAAGGGCCTGATGAATCTCAAGTTGAAATGCTGTGAAATTGCACATGTGATTCCATGTGATTGCAACTGATGCCTGTGGTATGAGTACAACGCCAACTGTTTCGCACTCCTCCTGAATGCGGCAAGCTTTAGCTGTTGCATTCCTGACCAGTCAACAGCTCATCACAAGCTGTCCACTCATCAGGAAATCTTTTTCGGCGTTACAGTGAGCTTTCCCCTGGACAGAACATGTACGAGCGCGAAAGAGGAAATATGATCTCCTTTCGAGTCATGGGCGGCGATAGATATATGAGATTGGCCAACCAACATTCCACAGGAGTTCATGCTCATGGAGAGAACGCTGACCAAAGGAACGAAGGAGATGCGGAAGAGAGTGAAGCAGAATTGGAGGAGGACGATCCAATGGAGGTGTATGTAAACACACGTGAACATTTGATCAATCGACTGCGAGCTTTGCTGAATGATTGCTTGGCAGCTTCAGAGTTTACAGATGGAGCTGCAGTGCAACAGATGGTGCTCTCAGTCTTGGACGCTGGCCAACCAGGCCAACCCATTGAGGCAGAGATGTTTCATACTTTGCTGGAGAACATTGTTCAGGGACTTCATGTGCGATTTCATCGAGCGCAGCAGCATTCACGATCCCCCATGGCAGACATTTTGGCTGCCTACATTGAAGAGGTTGAGACACAGCTTGGAGTCAGGTGAGCCGAGATTGCATGCGTGGCAATTTTTCACCAGAAGGTGATTGCTGGAGACCGGAAGGTCATTGAATTTACAAAGTTTTCTGGAATGCTGATGATTTGAAATATGGATGGAAGAGGAAGAAGCGGAAACTAGTCACTTAAAGTGAGACTTTTGCTGGAACTCCCATCAAGGAATCCTCCCAGCTCAACCAAACCGAAATGCAAAGTAGAAGCATAATCTGTAAGAAACTCCAAATTTCTTGCAATCTCACCAAGACCATATTCCACTCGCACCAAACGGTTTTGATGTTCCCCATAGGAAGTGTCCAACTCTGCAACTTGGACTGCCAGATGGTAGTGGTCTCGCTCCATGTTCGAGAGGCCATTGTTTTGGTTCTGCACTTGCCCCTCAACTTGAATCAAACGCTTGTACACCATCCATCGAGCATATGCAAAGATTCCCAAGAAATCACAAGCAATGAAATGAAGACAAACATGGCGACTAAGTGGTTGCTGTTGTCACCACTCACTTTACCAAAGCAAGGCGTGGGAAAATTGCGCCATGTATCTGGAAAGATAGTCTGGACACAGCAGCATGTTCTTGCAGAAGATGTGACCTTACATCAATTTTCCACAGCATGGAATATTGCTGATAAACCAAATTCCTTAGCGCAAGCAGGGGCAATTCTTGCTGCATGAATTTGGAGGCTGACACCTCCGATGCTCACGATTGGAACTCCAGTCTGAATCACTTGCGCTCTCCAAAATCCAGAAGGCATCGCTTGTTGTTTTCCATTTGCCTTGTCCCGGTGTAGGTTCTGAGATCACCACTGAATACTCTGGGGTACCTTTGACATACGAATCACTTTGCGTAGCCGCTGCAGAGCTGTCACTGTGGTTGAACCATCTTTGAAGAAAGTTCTTTAACAAGGAATGCAAGGTCAGGTCGATTCCTTGCCAAATACAACAACCCACCAACTGCAGATCTGTATGCATGGCATCATGGGAAGTCAAAGCCGCTGAAACATCTGGAAGTTGAAACCCAGCATCACACGCCACACGCTGAATACGTACCACGCCAAAATGTAACTCAAACTTTTCCACTAGTTTTGGAATGTTTGTACCAGGAATCAAAGCTATTCCTTTGTCCAACTTCGTCAACTTTCTCCACAGAAATGAGATGGATTCACCTGTGTCACTAAGAACCGCATGGCTGATGGTGAATGCTTGCTTGAGCTTTGGTACAAATTGTTCCTTCCAAAACCTTCTGGTGCCTATAAACAAAACGTCGTCAACATGCAGCATCAACACTGAATCGCCATTGTTGCAAAGACAGAGTTGCTCAGCACACCATTCATAGTTGAAAGTCTGGCTCAAATAAGTTCTAAAGAACCTGTACCATGCTCCAAGTCGTTGTCTGGGAAGATTCTTTGTGCAATGATGTACTTTCGTCCTGCCAGTCGTACTGCAAACGGCTTCTCTTGTGGAACTGCTTGTTGCAGGACTAACCAAGAAAGCGTCCAGTAATACAAAATGCCTTAGTTAGAGTTCTAGTTAAACTACAAGGGAGGCCAATGATGGCGGTCTTGTTTGATGTCTTGTTTCTTTACCCTTGCGGAGGCCATAGTTGTCCATTGTTCGTGCAGGAAGTGCTCTGTTTTGTGGTAACTTTGCTGTCGCCCGTGCGGATTTGATTTGGATGGCATGTGCAATACTTCTGGCAGTTACGGTGTAAAAACTGACAGCGTTTAGTGCTGATTTTGGTGGCAAGTGCAGTTTTTACGGCGTGTGTGACGCTGAACCTACAGAGAGTGAGCGTTTAGTGCGACAGTTGTGGCACTACACGCCTTTTACCGTGGGAAAAACCAGCAAAACAGGTCCAGCGTGTAGCGTGTAGTGGCTCTTTTTTCNGGGTGAGCGTTTAGTGCGACAGTTGTGGCACTACACGCCTTTTACCGTGGGAAAAACCAGCAAAACAGGTCCAGCGTGTAGCGTGTAGTGGCTCTTTTTCTAAACTATATTGATCTTTAAAAAAGTAATTACAACCGAACACCAGGAAACGGTGAAAATGTGTGTCTTCGGCCACAGCGCGGAGCGTTTAGTGGGGCACTACACGCCCACGCGGTTGCATCTAAAAATCGTTGTTTTTCCACAGCGCAAAGCGTTTAGTGCCGATTTTGCTGGCAGGTGCAGTATTTGCGACTTGCGTCGCACCAAACTCACAGA
>BGPT01000188.1:117596-154228 GCA_003297045.1 Symbiodinium sp. clade C Y103 | reverse complement strand
ACCACCATGGAGGGCATGTTCTACTATGCCAGGGCCTTCAACCAGCCAATCGGTTCCTGGGACACCTCGGCAGTGACCACCATGGAGGACATGTTCGGTAAGGCAAAGGCCTTCAACCAGCCAATCGGTTCCTGGGACACCTCGGCAGTGACCACCATGAGTAGCATGTTCTACAATGCCAGTGCCTTCAACCAGCCAANGACACCTCGGCAGTGACCACCATGAGTAGCATGTTCTACAATGCCAGTGCCTTCAACCAGCCAATCAGTTCCTGGAACACCTCTGCAGTGACCACCATGGAGAAAATGTTTCGGGATGCCGAGGCCTTCAACCAGCCAATCGGTTCCTGGGATACCTCTGCAGTGACCACCATGAGTAGCATGTTCCGCGAGGCAAAGGCCTTCAACCAGCCAATGGGTTCCTGGGACACCTCGGCAGTGACCACCATGAGTAGCATGTTCTACAATGCCAGTGCCTTCAACCAGCCAATCGGTTCCTGGAATACCTCTGCAGTGACCACCATGAGAAGCATGTTCTACGGTGCCAAGGCCTTCAACCAGCCAATCGGTTCCTGGAATACCTCTGCAGTGATCGACATGGAGGAGATGTTCTGGGGTGCCAATGCTTTTGACCAGCCGATTGGTTCATGGAGTATACCCTCCCTGGTACGTTGCCTGNTGGAGGAGATGTTCTGGGGTGCCAATGCTTTTGACCAGCCGATTGGTTCATGGAGTATACCCTCCCTGGTACGTTGCCTGACCAGCTTAATTCTGCCAGCTTCTTGAAGCTGGTGAGTGGCTATGTTGATCGAGGAAGTTTCCAAGCTAGTTGGATATGTTGCTACTGTTTGGAGGGTTTCGGCTCAGAACTGTTGAAACTTAGCACGCAACAGCACAATGTGCCACACTGCATCCACTTTGCAGCCGAGGTCACGATAAGATGCACCACGCGCTCCTCCCACCCTGCCAGCTGGGCAGAGCTCCTGGCCGAAATGCCCTCATGTGCGAGCGGTGTGGAATGGGGCAGTACTCCTCAGGGCGCTCCTGTCAAGGATGCCCGTCAGGTGGAAAGCTGAGCTTTTGGGTCAAAAATGGGACTTTACCACTGTTTCTGCCATTTTAAGAGCCAAATGATGGTAGATCCATGTAGATCCTTGGATTTAGGGAACTTCATTGTTGGAGAATCTCATGCCCTAGTCAAATCCATGTCCGGGTTTCTGCCATGCGACGTGATGCTCCACGAAGGGAGATGCAATAGCCATGTCACATTGCCTTCACATGCAGGTTCGGTACCGTCCGAAGACCGCGATGCATGTGAAGATTGCCAAGCGCTCCAGTACTCTGTGAGTGGATCCGACAGCTGTTTGGCATGCGACTTGCCATTGATCTTGGTGGACAATGAATGCGTTTCTGGGCAACAACACCAAGCAGGTTTGCTCTAATACAACATTTTCTATGGAACATGCGGAAAAGATACATATTATATATATATACATGTATACAACTATTCTGTATATATTGGATAGATTTTGATAGTATATTTGACGATGTTTGCAAATGAGTTTGCCTCGCAAGACCCTGCCCCAGAGTTCCGTCCTGAGGTCTGGTGGCACCTGCCCGTTGTGGCGATCACTTTGTCCGCTTTGGCGGTTGCTCTTCATTTACTGTTTCGGTGTCTCCGTTCCAAACGAGAAAAGAAGATCACCCGTGTCATGGAGGAAGCCTATGACGAGTTGTGGGACGCTTGGATGGGAGAGCCAAGATCCGTTTGGAGACCTCAAGGGTCAAGCCTGTGAGCTCGTTTCGTTTACTTTGCATGTAAGATGAGGTTAATAGTTTCTTTTGGAGTTGCGAGATGTTGACATATGTTGACTCTCAGGTGTTTCACATGTTGAAATATTGATACGAGGAGTTCCAAATCCTCGTAGCTGGCGACGGCTTTTAGAGGATCTTCCTAAATCAGTACGGTTGAACCGGTACTTTATGGCTGCACCTGTGTCATGTTGTGTGAAGTTTTCATATCAGGATGAAGGGCCGACCACGGTGGCCACATACACCGAGAAGTTGGCAAGTCTTGGGCTGCAAAAACCTGAAATACAGCAGAGATTTTGCGAGATGCGTGCGCTGCAGAGCGAAAGAGCCGGCGTTCCTGGGCAGCAAGCGAACAGTTACTGAATCAAATGCCATGTTCTCGAGTGAGAAAGGCAAAGGTGTAAATAGAACTTGATCCTTTTGCGTTTCATTGACTCAACATGTATATCTTTTTCGTGCAATCTCGTGCTCACTCTCAGGTGAGCATAGGATATCTCCTTTCAGGAGAGTTTACGCAGCTGGCTACAGATCGCAGCGGCAAAGATGAACCAACCTTCATTGACACTTGGCTGTTTCTCTACTGTTTGGCCCATCTGGCTTTGTTTCAACATCATGCTGAAGCCAGAACCTTTCGGAGTGCACCACATCACATTCACACTCTCAGCCACATATTTGTTCTCTTGTAGAGGAGACCATTATCCTTCGAGGAATTTTCGACGCTGCTTAGGACCTCAAAACAGCATTTTGGTTCTCGGAGCAACCAATCGGCCGAGACATCATCTGCCCACGAGATGGGAAGGCAGGGTTTCAACATGTTTCCATCAGTCAATATACTGGGAATCAAGGCCAAGCAATGTGTGCTTAAGCCAACTATGAACAGTAAATATCCCACAAGTCAAGATTAACAATTATAGAAGCATCCCTATTTGGGTTGACTACACAGGAGGTTTCCCACTGAAAATTCTGGAAATACACCCTGCAGCAGGTGTCTTGGACTGGGCTTGAAATTTTGTAAGCAGGTTCTTGTGAGCCAGCTTCCATGGCTGAGTCAGAGATGTATCTACTGTCTGAAGAAGAGATTGTTGTAGCAAGCACAAGAGTGACGAGAAAGGCGTTGTCGAGGCCCAATTTGGGAAAAGAATAGAACATGGAGAAAAAGTGTCGCGCAAGAGTGCTCAAAGGAGGATCAGTTTCTTGATTCGCATCAGGTTGTTTCCTGGCTTTGTTGCTTTTCTGCATCTGACTGCTTCGAACTCCTGCTTTTTTGTTTCTCCTCTTTTGGTGTTTGTCTACTTTTTCCTCCTCTACATTCTTGCTTCTAAAGTATAGTCCACGCATGTCCACGCCATAAATATACTAAATAGAGTGGCATGCTTGATGGTGGCCGCTGGGTCTGCAGCCTGCACAGTCTAAAGCCACCAGGTTTGGAGTGAACATTTTGAATAGAGATCATTTCTTTGCATTTCAGATCATCATCCCGGGTTTGCTGAAAGTATGATTGCATGGTCTTCACTAGAGTCGATGAACAAAGCAAATACTAGACTATATGCATTGTATGCATACCTATTTGGCTGAAAAGACCCACGTAAGCATGGTTCCAGCACTGACATGTTGCAGATGTATACTCCGCCATGCAGAAAAGGAAGCGCCAAAAACTGCAATCGACGCTGTGGCTCCGACACCCTTTGACTACCCATGGAATGCCTTGGCCAAAACCCTGCCACAGAAATGGATGTTTGGTCAGAGGAAACGCAGTGTCCAAATTGCCACAAGTCAGTACTGCGAAACTGCGAGAAAAGATATCTCACATACTAACACTAGGGTTAAGTCATATGAGCTTGTGAAAGTATCCAAAAGGATGGTAGAGTGTGGAGGAAAGCGTTGTTAAATACGGTTGGAAAAAAGTGTTCAGAAGGAATGGATGGAAAATTGGTGTGACGGAAACAATGAGGGATTGTGGTTGCTGTTGTTGCTGTGCAAACAAACTGAAAGACAATATTGCGAAGAGTTTCTCCAGCCAATTGGGAGGCTTGACGGAGTGTTGGGGATGCACTGCAACAAAGGTACTAGTACATGCATTGCTTGTCATTTCCGGTTCATCATAGCAATGATTTATTTGTGACGCCAACTTGCATTCGGGTTGGTTGTTGGTTGAGATTTCGTCCACGTCGCTGTTTGTTTTTTTGGGTCAAACCTCAGAGTTGCGAAAGCAGACACATGCACATTGAAGCAACCCGCCTGCACCCACTCAAGTCAGAGGATTGATTGCTGCAGGTGCAAAGTGCGTTGCAGATGTTTGCAGACGGTCTGGTGGGGCCTTGCTATTTCTACGTTTGCTTCTTCGTTAACAATCAATTCCGTATCCTTTTGGAGCAGACTGCTGCGGGCAGCGACAACCTCGAAGCTGTTTTCGAAGACAACTTGAAGCGAATCGGCAAAATGGTGGCCATTTTGGATACATGGGAGCGACCTGTGTACCTGACTCGCATTTGGACGGTCTACGAACAGTTTGTGGCTTCCACAATTCAAATCGAGGCCAGGAACTCACAAGGGTCAAGAGAAATTTTTGTTGACGTTGCCACTCAGCAATTTGGTACGGTGATGCTTTGCTGGTTCCACCGCTTTCTCATGCATGAAAATTGTTTCTTATACTCACCAATCTCACCATTTTTATGCCTGGCTGAAGTCAACCGATTTCCGGTTGAAGCAGCAAATGGCTTTGTCTCAAAGTATTGTACATTGTAGCCCCAAAGTTAAATGATTCATCATCATAATTCATCAGATTTTTTCTGCCAACACAGCCATTTTGCGGTATTCCTCCCTTTTCGAACAGACCCAAATCCTTGTGTTCCTCCTAGTGGATCCTAGTGGAAGGTTCAGTTCGTCATGCCGAAGGCCACAGCGAACCACTTGCAGCGTGAGATCGCATCGGGTTCTGAAGGGATTGACAGAGTGATCGACGCGCTGAGCCAGGTGGAGGGTGCAGCAGGTAGTGGATGGGACTCTGGATGTAGGTCAAAGTGAGACTCAGACAAGATCAAATCAACTTTTCTCTTCTGATTTGTAATGGAAGATATGCAGCCTGGTCTGCAGCAGTTTTGGGACTTGATTGTTTGGATGCTCGTTTGGTGGTTTCCAGTTCTTGTGCGGAGCCATTTGGGACATGTAAGGAAATCTATGATCCAGGAGCTCAGCTTGTGTGCAAGCTGGCATGAAATCATGACTTTACATTTTGTTTACTAATATATTCCTCAGGCACTGAATGCAAGTGCCATTCCGAAATTTCTTTGCCCAGGTTTTCAGATCTGAAAGGTGTTACTCTGTCTATCCATGTCTGAACATTGTCAAAAGCCTAGAACAACTTGCATTCTACCATCCGAAGCAAGCAATCTGGCAGTAATACCCTCCACTTGAGTCGGAACTGGCTTGGGAGGAGACTGTGGGTTTCCAGCATGTTGATGCTCACGTGACGGATGTCATGACCACGTGGATTGGCAAAGTCGTGGAACAGACATGCCGAGAGTTACTGGCCTCAGACATATCATGAACTTGTGGTTGGATTGGGTGGAAATCCGCAAGTGAACTTTGGGAAGGGAGATTCCATGGCTTTGTAGTGAGTCAACAGGGGCCTTACCGAGGTTGCTGAACAAAGCACGTGCGAAGAAGGTGTTGGCGAACGGAGATGGCGGCAATGGGAAGGCACGCCTTCCATAGGAAGAGAGTGTCAGGTCTAGAGAGGTTCCGGGGTGGTACCAGATTGTACCTGAATGAAATACGCAGGTCATGTGCATGTGGATTCTGCTCAATACAGTGGTGCTTGGTTGTTTCAGTTTGTCATCCAGATACAAATGGCTTCTGCTAAGGCTAGATCAAATCTCATTCAACTCTGAGGGACCCTTTTTCTAGCCAAATTTTGACGCCTGCGGACCGCTGGTGGGCTTTGTGCAACGGCCTTTTCGCCAGGCAAGGGTTTGAGTGTCAGCGTTCCATGCTCTAACTAGATCTAACTAGCATAAATTCTGAAAAATGAGGAGGAAAAACTCCTTGTTGTGAAGCACCATTTTTCTTTCAGGAACTGACCCCAATACCCCGACCCTCCAGCCTGTTTGCATGTTATTTTATCGGTGTGGCGCGCTGCCACGTTTGAAATTTTCCAGGGCATCCACAGAGATGCTGATCTTGACATTTGTTTTTGTTCCTCGTGTGAAGCCTGAAATCTATAGGATTTCGTTGGATCGGTTCCATGGTTTTGCAAGTTCTGGCCATTGTACCATGGCTATCTTTGACCTGGAACTGGCTGATCCAACTTTTTACGAAGTTGCATAGCACCCAGAAGTGGTGGCATTAGAGAGCCAGGACCGCAGCTATGGCGTCCTGTTGGCACTGGAATCATAACTGCTTCGGCTAAAAAGGAGATCACTACCCGTGAATCGTGGTCCGTTGTATGGAGAAACCCATGGAGAAACCCATGGGAATTCAGCCTCCCTTGTTTCAGACTTGGACATACAAAGATCCATCAGCATTCTGAGAATTGGTACTGCGAATGCTACGGCAGAAGCAGAAAAATCTAAAGTGCGTATGGCCCAAACATGGGGTACCAATGCGCCCACAAATGGGACCATTTTCGGCATGAAACCATCCAATTTCTCAGCCTTATCCCCATTGGATGGTCAAATTCCCATGTTGGTTGACTGAATCCCAATTTTGGTCACGAATGAACAGCCCAGTTGGCCTTGAATCCTGCCACGCCGCGGCTACACAGCTACTGAATCTGTTGCAGGTCGTGGGGGGCGACCAATGTCAATTGGCGACGCTTCGTGCCCGAAACGGGTCACGAGAAGCTTGGCGTCAGTTCAGTGGAGTGATTCTTCTCAATTCTTCATTGCTTTGTAGCCGCGTGTTCGCGGATTTCTTGTTGAGAGGGGCGGTGGCAACTTGTGTTGCTGTCCGCAGTTCTTTTGCCTTGCAGCATGTTGTATCATGTCGGATGTTGCAAACCATTGAGCATGACAGATAGGACAGTCGCGCTTTTCCACTCCTCTTTATTTGCAAATATCTGCTCCATGCTCAGGAAGCCCTTCGGGTATCAAGTTCCCAGGCGCCGGGGTGTTTTGATGTTTTGGACACTCCTGGAACAACACGGCAACAACACAGCGCATCGTCACACTGGAACACTTTTAACTCGGATAACCTCAATGACTTGGGAGTTCCCATGGCGATTTGGGAGATGTGGGTTGTCTCTCGGACGCTACATCCGTTTTGAGCAGCCATGGGGTCTTTAGGACGGTAGAGAAGTGAGAAACAAGAACAGCCGTGTCGGATCAGAGGAAGTTGCTGCAGTGCAAGGCCTTTGTAGTCCGATATCTCGCTGCCACTTCGGTCAAAAGATAAGGAGTTGCTGTAGCAGGTATCAATTCGTGATTAGTGTCAATCAGAAAAAAGCGGGATCAGAGCTGACAAGACTTGGCCGTGGTGATTCACTCACCTGTTCCTATGAAAAGGGGCAAAACTTCACAATCCGTGTCATCGAAATTACAAGAAATGTTAGAAATGGAATGCTCCAAGATACTCTTCCTTAGGGCTGGTGTAAGTAGCGCTCCTTCTTTGGGGTTCGTTTTTTGGTTGCCAAACAGAGCCAGCTGTCAAGGTTTGCAGGACACAAAGAAACATGCTGTCGCCATGGCCGCTGCTGCTGCCGTTGATCCTGTTGATGCCAAGCTGCTCAGCTGGCAAACCCTTCCAAAACAGAAGTGAATTACTTGCTGCTATCAAAGGTTGGCGGTTTGAAACTTGGCAGGATTTGGACCATGGTAGGAGGTGGGTGAAGTCGCCTCCAAGATCGTCCAAACCTCTGGAACTTGATGGGACTTGAACCTTTTTGTATTTTCATCTTCACATATTCCCATGAGCAGATGTTGACACTGTGCATCACCTTCGCCAAGGAAAGAATTCGACTGATCTCCACATACGGCCATGTGTCAAGTTGGGATGTGTCGAAGGTAACCAGCATGAGAGGATTGTTTGAGGGAAAATCGTGGTTCAATGAAGACATTCGAGCTTGGAACACCTCTGCGGTGGTCGACATGGCATACATGTTCTCCGGTGCCAGTGCCTTCAACCAGCCAATCGGTTCCTGGGATACCTCTGCAGTGACCACCATGGAGAGCATGTTCTCCTCTGCCAAGGCCTTCAACCAGCCAATCGGTTCCTGGAATACCTCTGCAGTGACCACCATGAGGAGCATGTTCAAAAGTGCCTGGACCTTCAACCAGCCAATCGATTCCTGGGACACCTCTGCAGTGACCACCATGAGGAGCATGTTCTACGGTGCCAGGGCCTTCAACCAGCCAATCGGTTCTTGGGACACTTCTGCGGTGACCACCATGGAGTTCATGTTTCACCATTCTCTTGACTTCAACCAGCCAATCGCTTCCTGGAAAACCTCCGCAGTGACCACCATGGAGAGCATGTTCTCCAGAGCCGAGGCCTTCAACCAACCAATCGATTCCTGGGACACCTCTGCAGTGACCACCATGAGGAGCATGTTCTCCTATGCCACGGCCTTCAACCAGCCAATCGGTTCCTGGGACACATCTGCACTGACCACCATGAGGAGCATGTTTTGGGATGCCACGGCCTTCAACCAGCCAATCGGTTCCTGGGACACATCTGCACTGACCACCATGAGGAGCATGTTTTGGGGTGCCACGGCCTTCAACCAGCCAATCGGTTCCTGGGACACCTCTGCAGTGACCAGCATGGAGTACATGTTCTGGTTTGCCAGGACCTTCAACCAGCCAATCAGTTCCTGGAACACTTCATCAGTGACCAACATGCAGAGCATGTTCTATGGGGCCGAGGCCTTCAACCAGCCGCTCAGTTCTTGGAACACGTTTGCGGTGACCACCATGGAGAGCATGTTCGCTGGTGCTACTGCCTTTAACCAGCCGCTCAGTTCCTGGAACACGTCTGCAGTGACCACCATGGAGCGCATGTTCGACGGTGCCACGGCCTTCAACCAGCCAATCGGTTCCTGGGACACCTCTGCAGTGACCACTATGAGGAGCATGTTCAAAGTGGCCGAGGCCTTCAACCAGCCAATCGGTTCTTGGGACACTTCTGCGGTGGTCGACATGGCTTACATGTTGGACGGGGCGGAGGCTTTCAACCAGCCAATCGGTTCCTGGGACACTTCTGCTGTGACCAGCATGGAGTACATGTTCTGGTTTGCCAGGGCCTTCAACCAGCCAATCAGTTTCTGGAACATTTCATCAGTGACCACCATCGAGTTCATGTTTCACAATGCCGTTGACTTCAACCAGCCAATCGCTTCCTGGGACACCTCGGCAGTGACGAGCATGGGGTACGTGTTCTCCGGTGCCAAGGCCTTCAACCAGCCAATCGATACCTGGGACACCTCGGCAGTGACGACCATGCGGTACGTGTTCTCCGGTGCCAAGGCCTTCAATCAGCCAATCGATACCTGGGACACGTCTGCAGTGAACGACATGGAGAGCATGTTCTCCGGTGCCAAGGCCTTCAACCAGCCAATCGATACCTGGGACACCTCTAAAGTGAAATTCATGAGCAGTATGTTCTACGGTGCCAAGGCCTTCAACCAGCCGCTCGGTTCCTGGAACACGTCTGCAGTGACCATCATGGAGAGCATGTTCTCTGGTGCCAAGGCCTTCAACCAGCCACTTGGTTCCTGGAACACCTCTGCAGTGATCGACATGGAGGAGATGTTCTGGGGTGCCAATGCTTTTGACCAGCCGATTGGTTCATGGAGTATACCCTCCCTGGTACGTTGCCTGNTGGAGGAGATGTTCTGGGGTGCCAATGCTTTTGACCAGCCGATTGGTTCATGGAGTATACCCTCCCTGGTACGTTGCCTGACCAGCTTAATTCTGCCAGATTCTTGAAGCTGGTGAGTGGCTATGTTGATCGAGGAAGTTTCCAAGCTAGTTGGATATGTTGCTACTGTTTGGAGGGTTACGGCTCAGAACTGTTGAAACTTAACACGCAACAGCGCATTGTGCCACACTGCATCCACTTTGCAGCCGAGGTCACAATAAGATGCACCACGCGCTCCTCCCACCCTGCCAGCCGGGCAGAGCTCCTGGCCGAAATGGCCTCATGTGCGAGCGGTGTGGAGTGGGGCAGTATTCCACAGGGAGCTCTTGTCAAGGATGCCCGTCAGGTGGAAAGCTGAGCTTTTGGGTCAGCATGGGACTTTACCACTGTTTCTGCAATTTTGAAAGCCAAATGATGTAGATCCTCAGATTTAGGGAACTTCATTTTTGGAGAATCCCATGCCCTAGTTGAATCATGTCAAATCCACGTCCAGGTTTTAGCCATGCGATATGATGATCCACGGGAAACGCAACAGCCACCTGGTCTTCACGTGCCTCCAGGTTCGGTGCCCTCCAAAGACCGCGACACATGTGAAGAGTGCCCAGCGCTGCAGTACTCTGTGAGCGGAGCAGACACATGTTTGCCATGCGACTTGCCATTGGCTTTGGTGGACAATGAATGCGTTTCTCGGCCACAACGCCAAGCAGGTTTCTCTAATACAACTCTTTTGTAATCTTTCTATGGAACATGTACAATGGATATATGCGATATGCATTTTTTAAAATAATTGTATGACATGTAACCATGTGTAAAAAATGGATAGTATGATTTTGGTCGCTTCGCGACGACAACCGCACGCACCGGAGTGTTAGCTTGGGAGTTTCAAGAAATAAAGCCATATGTGCTATGGTGGCACAACCTTTTCAAAAACGTGGAAAAACCCACGATTCTAGAGCAAAAATAGTGAGTTTGCCTCCCAACACCCTGCCTTGGCTGCGCAAGATTTCCGTCCTGAGGTCTGGTGGCACCTGCCCGTTGTGGCGATCACTTTGTCCGCTTTGGCAGTTGCTCTTNTCCCAACACCCTGCCTTGGCTGCGCAAGATTTCCGTCCTGAGGTCTGGTGGCACCTGCCCGTTGTGGCGATCACTTTGTCCGCTTTGGCAGTTGCTCTTCATTTACTTTTTCGATGTCTTCGTTCCAAACGAGCGAAGAAGATCACCCGTGTCATGGAGGAAGTCTATGACGAGTTGTGGGATGCTTGGGCTGGAGACGGTTGGAGGCCATAAGTTGTCCCCATGAGCCAAAATCTACTTGAAGACCTCAAGGGTCAAGCCTGCGAGCCCGCTTCTTTTACTTCAAATTCAAGATGAGGTTAACACATATATATTTTTGGGGTTGCGAGATGTTGACTCTCAGGTGTTTCAGATGTGGANCTGCGAGCCCGCTTCTTTTACTTCAAATTCAAGATGAGGTTAACACATATATATTTTTGGGGTTGCGAGATGTTGACTCTCAGGTGTTTCAGATGTGGAAATGTTAATTCTAATGCAAGGAGTTCTAAATCTTCGACGAAATTGACAAAGGATTTTAGAGGACGCTTCTAGATCATTTAAGTAATTACATTTGAAGCGGCTCTTTATGGCTGCACCTGTGGCCTGTCATGCGCGATGTCATGTTGTGTGAAGTTACCATATCAGGATGAAGGGCCAGCCACAGTGGCCACATACACCGAGAAGTTGATGAGTCTTGGCCTACAAAAAGCTGAAATACAGAAGAGATTCTGTGAGATGCGCGCACTGCAGAGCGAAAGAGCCGGCGTTCCTGGGCAGCAAGCGAACAGTTGTTGAATCAAATGCCATGTTCCCGAGTGAGAAAATGCAAAGGTGGAAAAAGCACTTGATCCTTTTGCGTTTCAATCATTCCAAATGTATCCATTTCGTGCAATCTCGTGCTCACTCTCAGGTGAGCATAGGATATCTTCTTTCAGGAGAGTTTACGCAGCTGGCTACAGATCGCAGCGGCAAAGATGAACCAACCTTCATGGCAACTTGCCTGTTTCTTTTGCGGTCTAGCCTTTGCAAGTGCATCATTTTTGTGCACTCTCTCAGCCACATATGAGTTCTCTTGTAGCGGGGACCATTTTCCTTTGAGGAATTTGTCGTCGCTGCTTAGGACCTCAAAACGGCATTTTGGTTTTCAGAGCAGCCAATTGGCCAAGACATCCTCTGCCCGCGGGATGGGAAGGCAGGGTTTCAACATGTTTCCATCAATATACTGAAAATCAAGAGCAAATGATATGTGCTAAGCCCAACTATGAACAGTAAAAACCGGACAACTCATGATTGACAATTAGCCTTACCCTAATTTGGGATTGACTACACAGGAGGTTTCCGACTGAAAATTCTTGGCTTCGTTGAATGGGGCGCAGGGGAAAACCTTGGAAGGCAGGATGCGCTTTAGTGGACTGGATCCCACGGGAGCATCGCAGACAGCAAACGCACTTTATGAGTTGGACATGGAAATACACCCTTCCATGGCGGAGTCAGAGATGTATCTACTGTCTCAAGAAGAGATTGTGCAGCAAGCACAAGAGTGATGAGAAAGGTGTTGTCGAGGCCAATTTCGGGAAAAGAACATGGAGAAAAAGTGTTGTGCAAGAGTGCTCAAAGGAGGACCATTTTCTTGATTCGCCTCAGGTTGTTTCCTGGCTTTGTTGCTTTTCTGCATCTGACTGCTTCGAACTTCTACGCTTTTTTGTTTCTCCTCTTTTGGTGTTTGTCTACTTTTTGCTCCTCTGCATTCTTGCTTGTAAAGTAGTCCACGACGTAAATATACTAGATAGAGTGGCATGTTTGATGTGGGTCGTTGGCTGCAGCCTGCAGAGTCTAAAGCCACTAGGTATGGAGTGAACATTTGAATAGAGATGGCTGAAAATGCGATTGCAAGGTCTTCACTAGAGTCGATGAGGATATGAGGGGAGTGCAAACCCATCGCGGGACTGCAATGCGCTGAAAAGACGCACGTAAGCATGGTTCCAGCACTGACATGTTGCAGATGTATACTGCGCCATGCAGAAAAGGAAGCGCCAAAAACTGCAATCGACGCTATGGCTCCCACACCCTTTGACCACCCATGGAATGTCTTGGCCAAAACCCTGCCACAGAAATGGATGTTTGGTCAGATGAAACGCTGTGTCCAAATTGCCACAAGTCAGTACTGCGAAACTGCGAGAAAAGATACCTCACGTATCCAAAGGGATGGTAGAGTGTGGAGGAAACCGTTGTTAAATACGGTTGGGAAAAAAGTGGTCAGATGGAATGGATAGAAAATTGGTGCGACGGAAACAATCAGGGATTGTGGTTGCTGCGCAAACAAACTGAACGACAATATTGCGAAGAGTTTCTCCAGCCAATTGGGAGGCTTGACGGAGTGTTGCGGATGCACTGCAACCAAGGTACTACTGTAGTACGTGCATTGCTTGTCATTTCCGGTGCATCATAGCAATGATTGACTCCAACTTGCATTCGGGTTAGTTGTTGGTTGAGATTTCGTCCATGTCGCTGTTTGGTTTTTCGGGCAAACCTCAGAGTTGCTAAAGCAGACACATGCACATTGAAGCAACCCCCTTTGCCGACTCAAGTAAGAGGATTGATTGCTGCAGGTGCAAAGTGCGTTGCAGATGTTTGCAGACGGTCTGGTGGGGCCTTGCTATTTCTACGTCTGCTTCTTCGTGAATAACCAATTCCGTATCCTTTTGGAGCAGACTGCTGCGGGCAGCGACAATCTAGAAACTGTTTTCGAAGACAACTTGAAGCGAATTGGCAAAATGGTCGCCGTTCTAGATACATGGAAGCGACCTGTGTACCTGACTCGCATCTGGACGGTCTTCGAACAGTTTGTGGCTTCCAAAAATCAGATTGAGGCCAGGAACTCCCAGGGGCAAATTGCTACGATCGCATTCTGCTAGCCCCACCACTTTCTCATGCATGAAAATGAATTCTTACTCAACAATTTTAAGCCAGGCTGAAGTCAACAGATTTTCGCTTGAAGCAGCAAATGGCTTTGTCTCAAAGTATTGTAGCCCTAAAGTCAAACGATCCATAATCATAATTCATCATAATTCCCCAAACAGGGTTTACCTGTATGGGGTTCTTACTCCGTTCAAAGGGTTGCATGTCTGGGCCGCATGATTTTGCTTCGGTCTCCGGGCTTGCGTCCCACTCTGGGTGCTCTGGGCCGCATGATTTTGCTTCTGTCTCCCCTTGTCTCCGACGCATGAGTTTACACTTGTCTCCCACTTGTCTCCCACACTTGTCTCCCACTTGTCTCCGACTTGTCTTCCACTTGTCTCCCACTTGTCTCCGACACTTGTCTCCCACTCTGGGTGCTCTGGGCCGCATGAGTTTACACTTGTCTCCCACTTGTCTCCCACACTTGTCTCCCACTCTGGGTGCTCTGGGCCGCATGAGTTTACACTTGTCTCCCACTTGTCTCCCACACTTGTCTCCCACTCTGGGTGCTTTGGGCTGCCTGAGTTTACACTTGTCTCCCACTTGTCTCTGACACTTGTCTCCCACTCTGAGTGCTCTGGGCCGCATGAGTTTACACTTGTCTCCCACTTGTCTCCCACACTTGTCTCCCACTCTGGGTGCTGGGCCGCATGAGTTTTTACTTGTCTCCCACTTGTCTCCCTCACTTGTCTCCCACTCTGCGTGCTCTGGGCCGCATGAGGTTACACTTGTCTCCCACACTTGTCTCCCACTCTGGATGCTCTGGGCCGCGGGAGTTTACACTTGTCTCCCACTTGTCTCCCAGACTTGTCTCCCACACTTTTCTCCCACTCTGGGTGCTCTGGGCCGCATTTGTTTACACTTGTCTCCCACTTGTCTCCGACACTTGTCTCCCACTGTGGGTGTTCTGGGCCGCATGAGTTTACACTTGTCTCCCACTTGTCTCCCACACTTGTGTCCCACTCTGGGTGCTCTGGGCCGCATGTGTTTACACTTGTCTCCCACACTTGTCTCCCACACTTGTCTCCCACACTTGTCTCCCACTCTGGGTGCTCTGGGCCGCATGAGTTCACACTTGTCGCCCACACTTGTCTCCCACTCTGGGTGCTCTGGGCCGCATGAGTTTACACTTGTCTCCCACTTGTCTCCAACACTTGTCTCCCACTCTGGCTGCTCTCTCTGGGCTGCATGAGTTTACACTTGTCTCCAACTTGTCTCCCACACTTGTCTCCTATTCTGGGTGCTCTGGGCTGCATGGGTTTTTCCCCAAACAGGTTTACCTGTATCGGGTTCTTACTCCTTTCAAAGGGTTGCATGCCTGGGCCGCATCATTTTGCCTTTGTCTCCGGGCTTGCGTTCCCAGTCTGGGTGCTCTGGGCCACATGATTTTACTTCTGTCTCCCACTTGTCTCCCACACTCTGGGTGCTGTGGGCCGCATGATTTTGCATCTGTCTCCCACTTGACCCCCACTTGTCTCCCACTTGTTTCCAGACTGTGGGCCACTTGTCTCCAGTTGTCTCCCACACCCTGGTTCCTTTGGGCCGCATGATTTTACATTTGTCTCCCCATCTGTCTCCCACTTGTCTCCCACTTGTTTTCCACACTCTGGGTGCTTTGGGCTTGTCTCCCACTCTTGTCTCCCACACTTGTCTCCCACACTTGTCTCCCACTTGTTTCCCACACATGTCTCCCACTTGTCTCTGTCTCCCATTCTGGGTGCTCTGCATGATTTTACACTTGCCTCCCACTCTCGTCTCCCACACTTGTTTCCCACACTTGTCTCCCACTTGTCTCCCACACTTGTCTCCCACTTGTCTCCCGCACTTGTCTCCCACTTGTCTCCCACACTTGTCTCCCACTCTTGTCTCCCACACTTGTCTCCCACACTTGTCTCCCACTTGTTTCCCGCACTTGTCTCCCACTTGTCTTTGTCTCCCATTCTGGGTGCTCTGCATGATTTTACACTTGCCTCCCACTCTCGTCTCCCACACTTGTTTCCCACACTTGTTTCCCACACTTGTCTCCCACTTGTCTCCCACGCTTGTCTCCCCCACTTGTCTCCCACACTTCTCTCCCGCTTGTCTCACACTTGTCTCCCACTTGTCTCCCACACTTGTCTCCCACTCTTGTCTCCCACACTTGTCTCCCACACTTATCTCCCACTCTCCCCTCCTATTCTGGGCGCTCTGCATTATTTTACAATATTTTACACTTGTTTTCCACTCTTGTCTCGCACGCTTGTCTCCCACACTGGGTGCTCTGGGCCACATGAGTTTACACAGATCTCCCACTTGTTTCCCTTTTTTAGCTTCCACTCATGCCGGAATGATACTTTTTGCTGCGAAAACAAAATATAATTGAGATTTCCTACAGCTGTTTGGGGTCAACGCTGGTATAATTTTTCTATCAACACAGCCATTTTGGGATATCATTTTGGACAGACCCAAATTCCCGTGTTCCTCCCGGCCGAAGGTCCAGTTCGTCATGCCGAAAGCCACGGCAAACCATTTACAGCGTGAGATCGCATCGGGTTCTGAAGGGATTGACAGAGTGATCGACGCGCTGAGCCAGGTGGAGGGTGCAGCAGGTAGTGGATGGGACTCTGGATGTNGGATTGACAGAGTGATCGACGCGCTGAGCCAGGTGGAGGGTGCAGCAGGTAGTGGATGGGACTCTGGATGTACGGGCCACTTGTTTTCCGAGCTTTCCCAGAAACGAGAAACTGAATCCATTTTGATGCCTTGAACCTCAGGTGGATTCGGCAAGAGCTGAAGCATGGAAGTTGGAGGATGAGGTCAAAGTGCAACTCAGACGAGATCAAATAAACTTTTCTCTCATGATTTTGCATTGGTAGATATGCAGCCTGGTGTGCAACAGTCTTGGGACTTGATTTTTTGGATGCTAGTTTGGCTGTTTCCAGTTCTTGTGCGGGGCCATTTGGGGCATGTAAGGAAAGCTATGATCCAGGAGCTCAGCTTGTGTGCTGACAGGAAGTCATGGTTTTACACTGAACTTCATGCCTATTCTATACATTCTGAGATTTGCCTTAGGTTTTCAATCGGAAAGGTATAATCATGTCTATCCATGTCGAAACATTGTCAAGACCCTGAAGCAAGCAATCTGGAAGTAATGCCCTCCACTTGAGTCGGAACTGGCTTGAGAGGAGACTGTGGGTTTCCAGCATGTTGACGCTCACGTGACGGATGTCATGACCACGTGGATTGGCAAAGTTGTGGAACAGACATGCCGAGAGTTGCTGGCCTGAGACATATCATGAACTCTTGGTTGGATTGGGCATGATTGGGCGGAAATCCACAAGTGAACTTTGGGAAGGCAGATTCCGTGCTATTTGGCAGTGAGTCGACCAGTGGACTGCCTCACCGAGGTTGCTGGATAAAGCACGTGCGAAGAAAGCCTTGGCGAGCAGCGATGGCGGCAATGGGCAGGCACGCCTTCCGAGGGTGTAAGGTCTAGAGGTTCGGGGTCGGGACTGGACTGTGGCGACTGTAGCTGAATCAAACGCACGTCCTATGCCTTGGACTTTGCTGATTGCCGTTGCGCTTGGTTCACTTTGTCATCCTGCAACAAATCGACCAATGGCTTCTGCTAAGGACTGCGAAAAAAACGACAACTCCGAGGGACCCCTGTTCCGCGCCACATTTTGATGTCCACACCGTGCGCTTTTCCTGGCTTTTCGAGGCCAGGATTTAAGTGTCAAAGACCCATGCGAAGTAGCGACCATACAGTACATTCGAAGAGTGCGAAGTTGAAAACTGCATGCTTGAAAGCACTATGATGCTGTGAAGTTGCGAAGCACCGTTTTCTTTCAAAAAATACAGTATATAGCTGACACCAACACTCCCGCCCTCCAGCGTGTTTGCAGGTTATTTTGTCGGCGTGGCAGGCTACCACGCTTGAAATTCGTCAGGGCACCCACAGAGATGCTCATCGTTGCATTTTTTCCTCATGTGAAACCTGACATCCGTAGGATTTCGATGGATCATATTTAATCAGTTCCGTGGTTTTGCAAGTTCTGTCATATCTTGCTGATCACGAGTTGCATAGCACCCAGAAGTGGTGGCATTGGAGAGCCCAGCAGGACCACAGCTACGGCTACGGGTCACGGCATTGGCTTCGGCAAAAAAGGAGCTCGCGATTCACCATGAATCAGGGTCCATTTTGATGGGAAGCTGATGGGAATTCCTATGCTCCTACTAGTATGTTTGAGAGTCATGAATTCAGACTTTGAACATACAGCATTTCAAAAATTGGATCTGCAGATGCTTAAGGCAGAAACTGGGAATGGCCCATTGGGTAGCCCTCGGCCCACAAACTGGGTCAACTTCAGTATCAAACCACCTATTTCTGGGGCTCGGGCTCAACATCTGCAACTGGGGGCCCAACAATTTCCACGGAATATTCCACGGCAAAAATGATTGCCCCCCAAGTTCAGTATGTGGAAAATATCGGATTTATCATGATTTTATCTGTTTGACTTTCCGTATTTTCGGTGAATTTCTTCGGTGGATTTTCGGTCAAACCTGGTCATACCTTGGATCAGGTGTGCGTCTGGTGCAGCGGTTTCCAGCGGATTATTGCAGCCTTCCAAGAGAGCATCTTGGATGCACATCAGGGTCATTGACAAAGCCTGACATTTGATGACTGGCAACTTGTCGAGATGGGAACTTCTTCCGACACATTCCGACGATGTTTGGGTGATGCCCGAGTTCTCGGGAGAGGTCAAGCGGGACTTCGCTTCGCTGATGGGAGATGCATCGATGCTGCTGCTAAGGATCATCGTCGATATTACCATGTATTGTTGTTTTTGTTGGGTTGTTTAATTTTCCTTTTTTTAGAAAGTGGTGATAATGACTCGATACTGATACGGCATGTGATGAGACATCATGCTGCATGAGTGCAGAAATGCAGTGGAAATTGTACATAGCTTCCAAACATGGTCAGGGCATGAATAAACTCTACATTGAAAAAAGGAAGGAGTGAAGCAGCCGAAGCTGTGGGTTGACGTGTTGGCAGGTGTCGGCAGGTTTCAGTTCAAGACTCTTTTGCAGTATTCGCTTTTGGAAACAGATTCTGTGGGTTCTTTCTGATTTTGTAGTGAGAGATGAATCGACCTGCAGTGGCGCTTTGACACGCGAGTCACCTCCGATTCCGCCGCTTTCATCAAGGGAGTAGTGAGAGGGTGACTTGGGCGACTGCTGGGTTGCTTCGCGTTTTTCTTCACTTGTGCTAACAGTACGAGCCACAGCCATGGCACCTGCGCATTCTGGGCCACTGCCTCAGAAAAGTCGATGCGGACTTGTTGGCTTCGGATCCTGCCAAGAATCATCATTCTCTCGTTTTTTGGTCTATGGCAGACTGCAGGAGACTGTAGTTGAAGCTCTTTTGAAATTGCTACAGGTTGCAGAGGGCATCGAGGGTGAACGGCCAGAATCTGCCGACCCTTCTTGAGCGACTTGGCGTTAGTCCAATCAGATGAGTCGCTGTCGGTGTCGTGAAGACTTTCTCTTTAAGGATGATGGAAGTATATACAGTATAAGTACAGTATTATATACATGCTTCGGAGACGCGGAGTCCAGAACACCACACAAGAATACACAAGACATAGTTTGCGAAGATGAGTTTGTCTTAGTGGCATCACCTCTCCAATGCCAACATGCTGCCTTTATTCCATTTTGTAGGTTTCAGTCTACTTTGAATGGATCCCCATAGTTGTCATTTTCAATAATTCTTGAGACGCGTGCCCCTCTTCAAATCTTAGTCGCTCTGCTGCCGAATCATGCTGAATCTTGGTGGCCTTCCGGGATGAAGTTTTGGATCCAGTTGGATGCACTTTTGCAATTTGAGTGGAGTGCATCTTCCACAGAAAAAAGGGATTATGATTTTATCATATTTTATTGAGCTGCAATTTCGACTAATAGACACTTTCCTCAACAAGTTAACATCTGCATTCTCTACTTGTAGCACGGGTCTTGCAATTGTGCTCGGGCCAGGCCCACGGCAGCGGAAGGACCCAAAAATGCGCGTGAAAATCGACAAAGTGGTGGCCCCAACGCTGAAGATGTGCTGTTGCCTTCGGGCGCAATCTGAGTAGAGAATGCCGGGAATGATTGAAGTCTGTGCCAGTGGCGTCCATCGATGTTCATCGAGCACCTAGGCCATGGGAATATTGGGCACGGCCCTGCCCTTGGTCATCAGTTCGGAAGAGTTCGAAAGCATCCATTAGGTAACCCAGTAAGCTATAATATCACACAAGAGGGCTCCAGCATATTCGCAAGGATGCAAAGTTGATGAACTGGTTGGTGTGATTCCTACAGTATTGCCCCGTATAGATCCCCACAGACCTGACTGAAGGAGTGCCAAAACAAGCAAATTGTTGCAAAACACCGAGTTCGAGGAAGAGTTTCAGGGTGTGTTGCGGTCCACTGCATCATGAAACCAAGTTCTTTGGCATCATTGATTTCAAAAGGATGCAAAAATCGATCCCATCCAGATCCACCTTAACCCCGCATTCTCCAACGGGGTGTCCCACATCTCCAAGGACAGCCACCGCCTGCACCCCTTCTGTGTAGGAATCTCAGTGAAGCAGATCATGCGGTTTCCGACCCATCCTAAGGGGCTTTGTGCAGTCCCTAAGGTCAGTGCCTACTATGCAGGCCACCGCTGGTTGATATGCCGGGGGGATCCCGGTGGTCCGTTGCAACACGCCAGGTGAGTCACCGGAGGTCGTGGAAGCGCGGAAGACCTGGTTGGTCCCTGGTGCCCGAAGTGCCATCGAAGGTCACGAGGAGCTGCGCATTTTGCAGGATGGGCAGGATGATGGAACCCTAGAATATATATGGTAAAATAGGTTGAATAGGTATGGATAGCTGATAGTTATGGATCTTCATTCCGCCAGATATAAGGTCCAGTAGGTTTTGACCCGTCAAATCTAGGGTTGGTGGCTGCAGTTTTGGGCTCCGCAAGCATGGCCTGTTTGCAGGGGCCTGTGATCTCCATGGTTCTCATCTGTTGTCCATTAAGTCTTAAGCGTGATTTGGGCTTTTGGTGAGGCCAGATTACCAATGAAAAAGCACAACCCCAAAACAGGATCGGACCATCTCTTCGTTTGGTGTTTTCCAGACCACCTGGGCCGTTGGCAGGATTGCTATTTCTTCAAGACTATCGAGATTCCGTACGACAAGAGGTGCTCCTCTCCCATGACCAACCGATCCGAACCAAATCACTGTGCCACATAGCTTTGCATATTTAGGGATGCTCAGGAGTGTAAAGAGGTTTTGGTAGGATTGAATTCAAGAAGTGCACATTTTTGCTGTCATGTGTCACATTTGTGTGATATTTTGGTAAGCGCATTCCAGGCATGCATATTTGTCGGTTTCTGTCAGACAAGATCTTATGATTTGCGGTGCTGCCAGACAGCAACTTCTGATGGTGGACATCTTCGAAGTTGAGCCAACACCCAAGATGAACATTCCCGATGATCTCATCGGAAGGCCGGGTGTTGCCGATCTGTGTCACCGGCGACAGGCAGATATTTCGGAGATGTTCTGATGAGTGTGAGTTGTACAGGTATACAGGTATACCGGTATCTCAATCAAGGTTTCTATAGAATTCTATAGATTGTTTTACACTTACACACTGGGGATCCAATTGGATCCATGTTTCAGTTGCGATCGTCCTGCTTTGCTTTTGGTCTGACAATTCGACCAAAGGAACGGAGTCATTGGACTTACAATCGAGAGCTGTCATTCAAGACGATTGGTGCCAGGTTGCAGTGAAAAGATGTAGTACTTTCTTCAAATATGTACATGGAAGGAGATGATGCAATAGAATGATGATGATGATGATGAAGAAGCTGAAGACGACTGGCTGGTTGGAGTGGTGCGTTGGACGTCAGGGCGACCATGCCACTGGCAGATCCACGACTGGAACAGCCAGCAGAGTGGCCATTGGCACGTGGCCCCTGGGAGTTCGTCGGCACGTCAGCGCCTTCGAATGCTCCGGCAGTTTCGATTTGGATCGACTTAATCGGTGCAAGTCCGCATATCCGTATTCCTTTCTCTTATGATAGCAGTCTGATTTCGTTTGTTGGAAGGCCTAGGGATCTTCACTGATCATTTGCTTCCAGTCATTTTGAGAGCTCAGACTCCAAGGGTCACTGTGAGCGTGGAATTTCCAGCTCCAGAGGCACGCTGTGCAGATGCACTTTGCTTCTATCGTGTTCAAAGTGCAGTCACTAANTCAAAATCCCGCACTTGGGATTGAAAACATGGTGGGATATTCTGGAGCTCCATTTTCCATGATTTGATGGCTAGTCCCAATGCAACTAGTGGAGCCCATCAAACCAGGACAAAGTCTGGCCCTTGCCGGACCTCAGCGATTTTCCGCCACCAGTTTCTCCACGTCACTGGGCTCGAAAGCACTAAAAAATTCGAGGCTGTCGGAAAGCTGAAGCACCCTATGATATGTTGAATGACGGGCCAGGATGTGTACCCTCCGGCAATCAAACATGGTAATTGGAAATCCCTGAACTAAATGGAGGTTTTAATGGGTAAATCATCTGTGAATTTATATGACTTTAAATGGTAGATTTTCCATTGCCATGTTTGATTACCAGAGGGTATATTGCCATGTTGCCTTTGTACTCGTTGTGCTTCGAAGGTTTGACATTTAGCATTGCGCCATAGAAATGTAGGGTAGTGGAGCATGTCTACTGACTTCCCCAGCAATCGACGGCCACATTTCCTCTGAGTTGGGGAAAGGTGCTTGCGCTTTGAGCATGCAAATTTCTCCACTCAACCTTTTTTCCTGGTTTGAGTTCAGGATTGGATTAAAGTCGGTTGCAATGCAAAACAGTTTGCTGACATCGCATGAAATTCCAATTCCTTGCCCATTTTTGTCGTCTCAATGGCGGGCTACCATCCATTTTGTAACGAATCACGCAGGTCTCGCAGGTCACTATTTCCAGTTGCTGAGGCGACTTCGCACGATCCAAAGCCGACAAAGGTCTCCTGTGCAGGGTTTGGATGGGTTTGGCGTTGACACCATTCAGCACCTTGCTGTTTATACATGTTTATACGATTTTAGACGGATTTATACGACTACAAACCCAGAAGTCTTTCAGTGTTTCAAAAGCACGACCCTGAGATTTTGGACGATTTTGTGCAGTTGTGAGTTTCTTTCATGTTCAGCCTCCTGCCTTGCACGATTGGCTAACGCGTGCCTCAGTGCCCGAAGGTGGAATCGATATGTCGCCATTTGAGCAACCGCGAACCATTTCCACTAAGTCGAGTGGAGGAGGTGGGAGACACAGACGGAACATGGTTTTATACAGCAGTTTTATATGGTTTTATATGGGTTTATAAGTTTCATCGATTGTTTTGACTTTGGGCCAGCTCGGATCCTGACAGTTTCTTTCAAGACTTGTATTTACCAAGTGATTCATGCAGAGCACTTCGCCAGGTAGCCACAATCGCGCAGATTTTTTCGTAGATAACATGCCTACCTACATCCAAAAATCTTTCATGCATTCACAATTGCACCTCCTCCACCTTTACATCCACACATTCAGGTAGACATCCATATACCAAGACACGCACTGACATCCAAAAGTATACTAATTATATATACATGAAGATGCGCATGCAGACAAACCAGAGCATAAGCACACATGCCTCTCTGCTGATCTGCAGATTTGCAGGTGCCCAGACCACATTTTTGCAGCCACAGAAAGGCATTTTTTAGATGTCGTTGAACAAGAAGTATAATAAGAGTCCATGTCCTTCAGCAAGATTTTGAGACACGGCATAAACAATGCGAGTATCAAGTGTACTACATGAACTGTAGTTCTACAAAACTGACCATCATTGTGTTTATGACCCTGCGGAAGAGCTTCGGATCATGTTTAGCCCCCCTGTGCCCGAAGGTGGCATTGATATGTCACCCTTTGATCAACCCCGGACACGATCCAATTCGAAATCAAGTGGCGGTGGGAGACCGAGCTGGACAGCACATGGATATTAGATGCGCTGGTCCAAAAGTGAGGTGCCTATACCCAAAAATTGGCGCTTTGATGGGGAAATAGATTATGATCCCGTTCGAATTGAAGGTACCCGATTTAGTGACAGACTCCATGTTGATCATGACTTTGTTTGAAAAGATTGGCATGTAATGACTCAACGGCAGATGAAGCCGTCTTCAAGAATTCCAAGGAACCGATTACAAGTAAAGCGAACTCATGAGGATGACTTGTGTGGTGTTACACGTTTCTGGGCAGAGGGACAATTCAGATATTACAGTCAGCGAAAGCCCCCCAAAACACATATGCCAACAAGCAATTTATCCAGAACAAGGATAAAAGTTGTCTCACAACAGGGTACCGCAAAACTCCGCAAAATCTCTTAGATTTTTTCCCATCAGCATCACATTTTGGACATATCTCATTTTCTCATTTTGGACACCCCATACCATACTTGGAAAGTGGTGAACATGAGGATCTTCATAGTGCACGTGGGCGGGTGAGGGACGCTTTCGCTTCTGTAGCGCAAGCTTTTTGAAGCCGAGAGATGACCACCACTACTGTACATGGACAAAAATTCAAACCCTGCAACAGGCTCTGTGTTGAACCCCCGACCCCCAAATTTCAATGTTTCAATGCGCGTGTTAGCAAAAGTGACTTTGGGGGTTGATGATTTCGTCCAGTGGAGCTAAAGCACCTCAGTTCACATTAACATTGAACTTTGGGGGTGAGGGGGTTGTANTGTTAGCAAAAGTGACTTTGGGGGTTGATGATTTCGTCCAGTGGAGCTAAAGCACCTCAGTTCACATTAACATTGAACTTTGGGGGTGAGGGGGTTGTACTACATGGAAAGGGTTTGAATATTTCGTCCATCTACGGTAGGTCCAATCAACTTGAGCACGTTTTCTTGGCAGAAATGTAAAACCAGACGCAACAGAGGGTGGATCTCACAAGGACCTTCACTGTCCTTAATTCCAAGCTACGTGGTTTCAAAAGAACGCCGTCAAATCCTCTCNATGTAAAACCAGACGCAACAGAGGGTGGATCTCACAAGGACCTTCACTGTCCTTAATTCCAAGCTACGTGGTTTCAAAAGAACGCCGTCAAATCCTCTCGAAGATATTTTCACTCGCTGCATTCCGCAACATGCTCAATATGATCTTCCAAGTATTGTGGGCAGGTTTTGCACATTGAACCCGCGCACCAAGCATGTGACTCCTGACCGTACTGCTAGACCTTCCCGAGGCAGTTCCCCCAGTCCTGTTTGGGTCCCCGTGCTGAACGGCCCTGACGGCGGCCCCTTGGTCTAACTGAGAAGTCCACAGCTGCATCGCTGCTGAGTGACCACCATGGTTTGTGATGAAAGCAGTACCCCTGACCTGGTCCACTGAGAGCTGCATGGCGTTGCTACCAAGGTTTCGGGTTGAACCCGAAGGTTGACAACATCTGGACCTTTGACTCTGGCTGTGGAGGCGTGGGTGGAAACTCTGCCCGTGAAGTTGGGGGTGTGTAAGTGCCTTTGGTTATTTGCAGGTGACAGCGGAAGCTGTGAGTACTGTACTTCAAGAGCTCACATTGACATAGTTCTGAGAGCATACCAGTTTTTCCGGAATTCCAGATAGTTCAGAAGAATTTTGCATGACGTGCCCATGCCCTACAATCATCCAAACAGATCCAAAGTCTATAGTGTAGCATTCTGGACCGAGACCCCCGACCATTCTTTGTTCTCGGACCGGGGACGCTTTTCAGACCTGAATGTTGGTCATGCTTTGTAGTTGAGAACAACTATGATACATGCCGAGATCATGCCGACATTTGCTGGGAACTGGATGCCCCCATAATGGGGTCAATGGTGTAAATCATGACCTCAGAGTTTTTCTGGCTAAGGAGGAATGCTGGCACACTGGAGCTCTGACCCCACTATATAAGTCTTCAGGAACACTTTAGAAGTGCACAACCGGCAGAAGGGAAAGGACATCATCTTCAATCATTTGAATGGACAAACGGTGACAACTTGATTTGTTGTGTTCTCAAATGACTCCCAAGTGTGACATGGAATTGTGCCTGGCCAGGTCCTGTGAAAGGTGGGACAATGAGCCCCCTGCCGAGTTTCCCTCCACAATGGTTCACGGCAAAATTGCCGCCTGGAACGCCGCAGCCGCTCCCGCTGCCGCCATCGGCCTTCCAGCCGCCCCCAGTGCCACCCGGGCTGATGGCCCAGATTCCCGTGCTCGCGACGGTGCCCCCCGCTGTGGCTGCGATGGTGGTGGAAGCTCTGCGCGCACCACCCCTGACCACGGCCAGCATGCCNGATGGCCCAGATTCCCGTGCTCGCGACGGTGCCCCCCGCTGTGGCTGCGATGGTGGTGGAAGCTCTGCGCGCACCACCCCTGACCACGGCCAGCATGCCCCCCCCGCCAGCAGCAGTGCTGCAAGCAGGGCCCTTGCCCTACTTGCCGCGAACATCAGTGGCTGCGCCGTACTATGGAGGTGGGGTTCATGGTTGGAGGTGAAGTACGCGGTTGCAGAATGTTGCAGAAGATTCACGTTTGCCTCCTGTACCCAGTAGGATCAATCCACCATAGCTTTGACAGCCCGTAGACTTTGATGTGTGAGAAGGTAGCCTGAAAGAAAGATTGATGTAACANTTTGCCTCCTGTACCCAGTAGGATCAATCCACCATAGCTTTGACAGCCCGTAGACTTTGATGTGTGAGAAGGTAGCCTGAAAGAAAGATTGATGTAACAAGTTGACATTGCCAATGACAGGCGCTCCGAATCTGTCGGGATTTGTTGCCCCAACGGCCTGGAACCTGGTGCAGGTAGATACCAGGCAGACTGTACCNCAAGTTGACATTGCCAATGACAGGCGCTCCGAATCTGTCGGGATTTGTTGCCCCAACGGCCTGGAACCTGGTGCAGGTAGATACCAGGCAGACTGTACCCATGTCGTGACATTTGGTTTTCGGAAGATGTCAATGTTTGGAGCCACAACTGGAAAAACATAGAAAAACTATGACAAATTGTTCGGATGTGTTCATGAAAGTTGAAGAACACAGAGACTGACGTCATGTGTATTTGTTTCAAATATATTCAAATATCATAAGATGTGACCATGCAATGCCATGCATGGGCTAGAGCGCCTTATCCATTCCCAGATTGACTCAACCTGAGGTGTTCAATGCTCCAGTGGCACATGGCAGAAACATGTGCCGTGTGGCCTGCTGAGCAAAGGTGGGAGAAGACGGCTGAGTTCATGGCTTGGTGAAGGGTGGAAGTAAGACGAAGTAAATCTGGCATCATCCTTTTCTTTTCAAGTGGTTGTTTCGTTTTTATGGTACTCATTGAATGGGTTCTTTCTTCCAGATCGGTATGTTTGTCTTCGTATGTCGACCATTTTCATTTTCTTTTAAATACTTGCTATCTACCTGTGTGCGTCATATTCAGGTCCTTTTTGTTGGGAAGACCAGTACCTCGGGGTAATGTCGCAGACCGATGTCCGACATGTTGGCCTCCTNTACCTGTGTGCGTCATATTCAGGTCCTTTTTGTTGGGAAGACCAGTACCTCGGGGTAATGTCGCAGACCGATGTCCGACATGTTGGCCTCCTCCCCACCAAAAGGCAGGACGTGCAACTCCCGATGAAATGCCGGGAACCTGGTGCTCAGGCAGGTCTCCTTGCCATTCCTTGCTTGGGAAAAAGTCACGATATATAGGAAACCTATAAGGAACATCACTGATACGACTTCTGTATCCAGTTCCTGTGGAATGAGGGATGCTATGGGATGCTAAATGATCACACACAAACACACCTGCTTGCGCAAATTGAGCAACAAGAATAACAGAGAGAGAGAGAGAGACTTTGTCTCTCATTGTTTGAAACATCATTGCATCTAGGCATTCACGGCGCCCAAGTGATCTTAATCAACCTGAGGTGCGAAATGCTCCGCCCACGGTAGAAACATGTGCCGTGTGGCTCCACAGTGCGCTGGAAAACATGCGATGGAACTTGGATGGGTGGCTTCGGCAGGTCACTTTTGCAAGTGGTGCTGGGCTATGTGGTGTCGGCGAAGATTTGTCTACCAGTTGCCAAGGTTGCTCAAACCATGGGTAAATGATAGCCACAAGGGGGCAACCGTGGTAATTTTACCTCTGTATCTACAATTTCCCCCGCTTGTATTTGGTGTGTTGGTAGCAACCTGATTATCGTTGCATCATGGTTTGCAGCAATCTCCACTTCTAGTTTCATGGATACTGCATGGCATTGGTGAAGGTGCAAAACAGAAGGCAAACAGCTGATCATGTCACCAAATATGGTAACATGTATTGGCCTGTCAAAAATCAGACAAGATCTAAATCAGTTTCCAAGTTTTTACTTTGTGATTTGAGGTACTTGTAGGGATTTTGAAATGTTTCAGTGTGCGCAACGCATCACTGAGATGCATCAAAACGTGTTCAGTTTTTCAAGGTACCTGCACTGGACTGCTTTGAGAAACAAATCAGTTCTGTCAGTTCTTGCATGTTCCGCTGCATTCATCAAGAGAGTGAAAAGTGGACCAGCAAGTCCTCTCGCGGCGTATTTCTTGTGCTATTTGAACAGCACAAGCGCAGTCAAATTTCCCATGGCACCTGCGCAGTCAGGGCCGTTGCCTCAGTCGATGTGGGATCTTCCGGGAAGATGGTGGCCCTTGCAACTCAGAGGGGCAGCGATTTGACTCCGGTCATTGCAGGTTAAGCAGGGCGACCAGGGTCAATGGGCACCTGCCAACACTTCTGGGGAAACTTGGCGCTAGAGATGGAGTGGTGTTGGGGGCCACTAGGGCATCTTCTCTGGGGATGGTGGAGATAGTTAGGGGTACATGTTTTGGAGACACTCATTCCTTTCTCTAACACATCTCAAAACACATCAAGATACTGTTCCCAAAGAGGAATTGTTTTCTTGGCAGGATCAACTTTCAGGAATCGTTGCAGTTGATTTCGTGATTGATGGGACGTCNCAAGATACTGTTCCCAAAGAGGAATTGTTTTCTTGGCAGGATCAACTTTCAGGAATCGTTGCAGTTGATTTCGTGATTGATGGGACGTCTTTGTTTGTATTTTTGTTCGCTTTGCCGGCATGTTGGATCATGTTGGATAGCGCTCCCTTGTGATTTTATCCTGCGGACAGTATAGGACGCAATCACGGCAAGTTTCCCTTTCCTCTGTGAAAGTTTTTTGCTCCACGCTCAGGAATCCTGGAGTCAAGTTTCCAGGCGTCAGGGAGGATGGTTCGGAGACCCATGAGGTGGATTTCCAATAAGAGTCTGTTTACAAGATGTGCTATGCTCGACAAAATGGATTACATGTACACATACAAGATAGGCATGTTCATCAAACCATTCATTAGGATAAATATACCAATTCCGTTTGGATTTCCACTATGGGATGGATGACCATACCCTCCAAAAAACCATGTTTTGACCATGGCGCAAATGTTACCAACAACTTGGTGTCAGGACATAGCAAGAGGTCACATTTTATCACATGCCACGACCACATCACAGGCGGTTCGGGTCTATGAGAACGGGCATTGGGGCGACCGAATCGCTGACTAGAATGGAGGGGTGGAACTTGATCTGAAATGAAAAAAGAAGTGAAAAGAGAAACGTGATCATAGATTCATAGATTGGCCTTACCAACTCAAAGCCAGCAATGATTTGACAGCTGAAATGGTTTCCGATCGTGCCAGGCACATTGCGAGCTTCGGAGAAAAAATACTTGGAAGTTCGAGTGGAGAAAGTGAGGGCCCCAGTGTGAATGTGTCTGAAATTATGATATCCCAAATCCATTGGTTAATCATTTGACATATTTTTTTTGGTATACGACAAACCATCAACCCATCTATGAAACTGTGCCAATCATTCCGTTTTTTGTCCGTGAGTTGCGTCATCGTAATTTCATGCGAACCGCGTATAGGCGAACGAGATCCTGGGCATGGCGGGGCGCCCTTGGTACAGAGGGCTGATGTCAGTTGGAATCTATACAGGAAGACGAAGATTGGATCTTATTTGCCGAGAAAGACCGGACACACGCACATATAATTATGTATTTATATACTGTATATACAGGGAACATGTAGGAACCCCTTTGTTTTGCCCTAGCATTTCTCCAGAATGCAATTCGAAGGAGCTTTTTAGGAAGGAAGGAGTGCCACAAACATTGAAATGTTGTACGGTTTGAGACGTTTGGACAATGGTTTCAGCATGTGTATTACAACAAATTCCAGCAATATCACTGCATNGAAGGAGTGCCACAAACATTGAAATGTTGTACGGTTTGAGACGTTTGGACAATGGTTTCAGCATGTGTATTACAACAAATTCCAGCAATATCACTGCATCCAGAGTGCAACATTCTGTCAATGATACCTGGAAATGACTACCACAGTAGCTCTGGGAATTGCGAGTTCGTCATTAGCCTATTTCATTCTATTTCCCATTTTGCTTTCCATTGTCAGGGGATTACCAACTGCTCCCAAGGACAACTTTCGCTTGCATCCTTTCTGCGTCAGAAGCTGAACAGCTGCCCTTCCCAAATTTCCAGAGTTCCACTCTCCGGTCTCTGAGGTGAGTGCCTATTACCCAGGCCAGGGTGANTCCTTTCTGCGTCAGAAGCTGAACAGCTGCCCTTCCCAAATTTCCAGAGTTCCACTCTCCGGTCTCTGAGGTGAGTGCCTATTACCCAGGCCAGGGTGAGGCTTCTAATCGTCAAGGTCAACCTCCCAACTGAAAAAATCATTGGTGCAAATAACATACGTTGACACCGTTAACGTATTTTGGCTGCGCATGGTTGCCCGATGTTGCCCAGATGCACGGAGACCGATGCGTTGTGCCAGGAGAAGCCCAAGAGGTCATTGAAGCCAGGAAAACTTCCTTTGTTCCTGGGAAAAAGACTGCACTGGGGTCGCGCCNAGCCCAAGAGGTCATTGAAGCCAGGAAAACTTCCTTTGTTCCTGGGAAAAAGACTGCACTGGGGTCGCGCCGTGAGGACAGGGCTCCAGGGCTGACAGTGAAGACTTCATGAGCTAGTTGCATGTTGGTTCTAGTTTTCGATTTTTTTTTTAAACGACTTCCTCTCGGGTCCGGATGGAAAATGGAGTCACCTATGACATTCTACGACTTGCAATCTCCAAGCCTTCTAAGCGATGATGATCTGAAGTGCAGACTTGGTCGGGCAATGGAACATCTGCAGGGAACAATTGGGATAGACCAATTCCAGACATTCCGGGCCGAGCAGCCATGCCTCGTGCTCGCAGGATTGTTTCTTCTTTGAAACAATCCGGATTCCGTTCAACCCAAGGCGTCTAATGGGGGGGTTTCCAAAAGCCGGAAAAAATGAATGCAACGCAGGAGGTTTGTTTGAGAATGCTCTTGGAACATGATTGTAATCTGTGCATGTGGGAGCCTTTNGGGGGGTTTCCAAAAGCCGGAAAAAATGAATGCAACGCAGGAGGTTTGTTTGAGAATGCTCTTGGAACATGATTGTAATCTGTGCATGTGGGAGCCTTTGTCACATTGCGCAGTCTGCAAACAGCTGCTGTCCAAGGGGAGGTGGGATACCCTGTTGGCTGATTGGCGTTGAGGCAGCAGCTCTTGCATGTGGACATCTTCGAAGTGCAAGTGCCACTGCAGATGCAGTTTGAAGATGAGTGGGTTGGAAGGCTGGGTGTTGGCCACTGGGAGCCCGTTTTTCATGCTCTGTTTTGCCAAACCCATTCGTGAAGATGCAAGATGGCTGTTTCATTTGCTATGGTGTAAGAGCAGGTCTCAGGCCGATTCAGACCCCTTGAGCAAGCAAGCTTTTTGCTGAATTCGGTCCAGCTTAACATGTGTGCAATTTCAAAGAGGATGAGGATGAGGATNGGTCTCAGGCCGATTCAGACCCCTTGAGCAAGCAAGCTTTTTGCTGAATTCGGTCCAGCTTAACATGTGTGCAATTTCAAAGAGGATGAGGATGAGGATGATGATGATGATGATGATGATGATGATGATGATGATGATGAGGATGAGGATGAGGAGGATGAGCATGAGGCTGATGATGAGGATGAAGACCCATGGAAGTGGTGGCGTCAGGGCGACCCTGCAGCTGGCAGATCCCAGAGTGGAGCAGCTAGCGGAATATGAGCTGGCCCGCGGCCCTTTTGAGTACGGGGGCACGTCAGGGCCTCACGGAACCAGTGGCTTTGTGAATCTTTGTGATACCGTCAGACTGGGTTCATGTCTTGCAGAGCGAGGTTCTGAAAAATATTGCATCCAGATCTTCTGTATTCCTTTGTGTCCAAAGGCATCAAATGCCATTCATTCAGAGTGCAGAAACACTAACAAAAGTGTTTCCGTGGGCTCATTTTGGATCTTGGGTTACTAAGGGTGACGGTGAGTGTCAAGTTTCCCGATCCGGAGGCACGCTTTGCTGCAGTGCGCTTCTGCCCAAAAGTGCAGATAGAGATAGAGTGACTGGTAGTGTATGAGTAGTAAGGTATTGTCAATGGAAATCCTGTAGTGATTGAACCATCAAATGTAATTTGCATCTCGGTTTCCATGACTTGGTGGCATGCTCTGTTGGCCATGGCCAAAGTTGAACCCTGCCCAGGTTGAAACTCACCTACTACCCGACGTGCGAGACTTTCCGAAGCCAGTCTCCCCACGTCACTCAGCTCGTTGATTGTTGTGCTTCCGTGGCTGTTGAATTAGAATCTTTTCACAAGCTGAAGCAGACGACATTTTCATGCACTGATTGCTTCCACTGATTTTTCATGCACTGATTGCTTGCACTCAATTCGAAGCTTTCAGGAAGTTGAAGTGCCATTGACCATTCCATGTTACATACATATTGAATAATATTGAATGCCAATACGATAGATCCTGGTTGAACAGCACAGGGTCCTCTGCCGGACCCATCATTCATGACATGATCCTACAGTAGGCCACAGAGATCTGAGTTTACACCATTGCCATTGCTCCGTTTGAGCCATTCAAAACATGCTTGTTGATTAGCTATACTATGTTATAGGTATCTTGGAGAGTTATACTTACTACCAGGTTGATTGTAGTTCTTAGTTGTTCTAGTTGATTTTGAATGGCTCATTTTCACTCCAGCTGTTGCCCCCCTGAGGCGAATATGCCAACTCCAAAAAGAGGGGCCAACTCCACACAGGTCTCCTTGCAAAGTTTGACCACACGATGCGGCAAGTTGTTGGGCCCGTTGGGCCGTTGGGCCGTTGGGCGTTTCTGGGACTTGGTTCCGAAGATGATTTCATGATTTTGCTGATTTTATAGCATGGAAGCTCTTCTTTCTTCGATCTGCCAATGTGAGTAGTTGTTTCCCGGGCTGCCGAAGATGGGATCGACATGAGCCCGTTCGAGATACCTCGAAAAGGGTCTGGGTCGAGCTCAAATTCAACTGGCCAAGGTGGGAGACAGAGTGAGTGAGAGAGAGAGAGAGAGAGAGAGAGAGCGACAGAACCTGATCTCATGATTCGTTTTGAAGACAGTTTGCTTGACTTGATGCGATTCATGCAGGATACTTTAGACACATGAGAGTTCTTGGACCCTTAAGTTGTAAAGCTGCTGTTCAGTCTATTCATCTATGGACAGACATCCCTTTATTGCACAAGTCAGCACTTCGTGCCTTCATAGAATGCCGTCCCTGCATCTATTCATAAACCCATGCAAACGTCCATCACGGTGATCTTAAGATTCAACCGCCACCACCATGCTTCTCCAAGGCAAATCGCCTCCGCAGCCCATCTGGGTGCCGGAGATCAAGGGTCCTGACGGCTCTGGTCCCTTGGCTCAGCTGAGTCCCGGCTGTCCTGCGCAACTCGCCCAAGACGCGTCCCTCCCAACCCAGGCTTTGGCCTCAATCCGAAGATTGACAACAGTTGGAAGTTCAGCACAGGTCCAGTGGGTGGTGACTTCATCCAACTAAAAAAGGCTTTGAAAGATGTTGAAAGTGACGTGAGCCACAATGGGGTTTGTCTGGTTTTGTGCTTCCATGTGATGATGGTTGATCGACATCCGAAGCTCACAGAATGCCATGAATCGTGTGACTGGCACCAAACGCGTGGCCAGGTGCTGTCAACAGTGGGACAATGAGCCCCCTGCCGAGTTTCCCGCCCCAGTGGTTTACGGCAAAACTTCCACCTGGAACCCCGCAGCCGCGAATGGTGGTGGAAGCTCTGCGCGCACCGCCGCTGACAACGCCGTCGATGCCAGCACCTCCTGCATCGGTGCTGCAAGCAGGGCCCTTGCCCTACTTGCCAAGAACATCAATGGCTGCGCAGCTCTACGGAGGCTATCCCTGGGGTTGGAGAAGTGCACCAGAGTTCTCTATTACAATTAACGTGGTTGTGGAAGATTCACATTTGCCCTGGACCCAGTAGGATCAATCCACAATAGCTTTGGCTTTGACAACTCCTCAGGGATGTGGAGCATCATGCGCAGTGATGCCTGTAGCCTTTGATGTGTTAGAAGGTAGCCTCAGACAACGTAGCCGGAAGCCGTGTGGACATGGTGGCAAGTTGACATCCGTTGCCAATGACAGGCGCTCCGAATCTGTCGGGATTTGTTGCCCCGGTGTGGAACCTAGTAGGTTGTGCGCTTGAGGCATTCGAAACATGTCAAGGTTCGGAACACACTATCAAGAATGTCGCCGGTCAACGTACAGCGTCCATGAAAGTTGAAGAACACAGAGACAGACGTCATTTCTATTGGTTTCAGATATCATAAGATGTGGCCATGCATGGGAGCGCCTCCATTCTCAGATATTGCCTGAGGTTTTCAATGCTCCAGTGGCACATGGCAGAAACATGTGCCGTGTGGCTTGCTGAGCAAAGGTGGGGCAAACCATGGCTGTGTTGATGAAAGCTTCAAAAAGCGATCAACTACCTTGGTGACGGGTGGAGCAAGCAGGCTTGCAAATCAATATGGGTCTAGTTGACATCCTATACTTTTCAAGCTGTTGTTTCCTTTCAAGTTGTTGGTTCCTTTTTTCTGTTTCTCTTCCAAATGATATTGGTATTCTTGTCTTTCTTCGTATGATACCATCTTTTTTTTTTGGCATTGTGATATTTGTCTGCTTGTCATGCTCCGTTTCTTATTGGTGGGTAAACGAGTATCCTTGACCAGGAATCTTACGCACTGATGCCTGGTTGTCTGTAATGAATTGCGGTGTTAGATGGTGTTAGGAAGGTTCTGGGAACGATGACATGTTGACATCCGCAGCACCGAAAGGCACTCCTAGGTGCGATTCCCGACGAAATGCTGGGAACTTGGTGCTCAGAGATGCATCCTACTTGCCTAGAAAAAGTCATGATGTAGGAAACCTATTCATCAAGAACATCAATGGTACCACCGCTGTAACGACAGATTCCACCACAAACATGCATGCATTTCTTGGGTTATATAAAGTTTCTTGCTGCTTTCACAAGTTTAGCAAGAAAAGATTAAACAAATGATAGAGAGAGAGGGACACTCTTTGTTTGAATCAAAGCATGATTGCATGTAGGCATTCATGGGCTTGAAAGCCTAAGTCATTCCTGGTTTGATACCGAGCCGAGGTGCGAAATGATCCTTGGGTCCACGGTAGAAACATGTGCCGTGTGGCCCCACTGCGCAATCACCGAAAAACATGCCAGACCGCAGGATTCTTCGTGCTGACAGATTTTGGATATGGTGACCCACAACATTTCACTGTTTTGATGGACTTTCCACCTGCCCATGATTTCTAGAAAAATGCAATTCGCGCCTCATCATTCTTTGATATCAGCATGATCAACCAAGGCATTTCTGAAAAACTTTGTCATGTTTGTGAACTCTTCCAGTGTCAAACATGGCCAATTTTGTGATACATGGCAATGTGATGGAAGGGACCGTAAACAGATGTAAACAGTCTGTTGGCTTAAACATGGATGGGTGAATGGACACGAGATGACATCCCCGCATCCCCTCAAAAAGGAGATATGTGCACCTCGGTAGAGGAAACGAAGACGTGTTCCACTGGCGACAATTTGAAGTCGTGATGTGATGAGTGGTAATTATATACACCTAACAACCTTGATCTACAATCGCAATTCCAACAAGGATTTGGCCATGGGTGTGGGCCAAGATTGTTTATCTAGGTATCATGATCTGATAATTGGGTCATGGTCATGTTCTCCCTGTGTTGCCTTCTACGCGCTGCTGATTTTCGTTCCTTAAGCAGATCAGAAATCGATGAGACACTCCACGGACATGGAGCGTACACGAGAACAGGAAACATACTTAACTTTGGTAAAACAAAACCATCCCGAATTTCATCATAAATCGGCGGTACGGTATGTTTCCCATTTCCAGTCATTGGTGGTAAACATGGGAGTCAGTTTTACATTAGTGTAATGAATGAAACATATACTGAGGATGTGAGGGTCGTACAGAGGCTGGAACCTCGGTTCAGATATTGTGATGGGAAGCCTTGAATCTTCCACGGAGAGCTGGAGTCAGGTGCCCTCGGACGTGGATGTGATCTTATCGCCATGGGCCATGGAAAGCAACCTGACCATCGAACTTCCATGCATAGCAATGTATATGAGCTCCAGGCAAAATTTAGGTTAATGGAAAGTAGTATTCGAGGGGACTCTATTTTTTGGAAATTGAGCTGAGGCTTGGAAAACGATAATACACTCATCAAAAAANTAGGTTAATGGAAAGTAGTATTCGAGGGGACTCTATTTTTTGGAAATTGAGCTGAGGCTTGGAAAACGATAATACACTCATCAAAAAACGATAACATTTAACCAGTCAACTGTGCAGGTTATTCGATACTTGAAATAGGCATTCAATAGCATTCACCATCTGTTTGAGAGATAGGCAGACGGCAAAATCCTCTTTTGAACAGGTGGTACC
>BGPT01000188.1:95586-117146 GCA_003297045.1 Symbiodinium sp. clade C Y103 | reverse complement strand
ATTGGCACAACTTGCTCGTCCAAGATGAGCAGCAAGCAAGGGCAAGACATGGCAGGGCTCAGATGTTTACTGAATGCGCTGTTGGAACTGCAATTTGAAAATGTGGAAACGCAGCTTTCGTGTGAGACATCCCTCAAAAACCGCAGGTTAACGATGAGAAAATGACGCTTGCGTGCGAGACTTCCTTCAAAGACTGAAAGTTGAAGATGTGAAAACGAAGCTTGCGCGGGAGACATCCCTCAAAAACTGAAAGTTGAAGCTGTGAAAACGAAGCTTGCGCGCGAGACACCCCTCAAAAACTGAAAGTTGAAGATGTGAAAACGAAGCTTGCGCGCGAGACATCCCTCAAAAACTGAAAGTTGAAGATGTGAAAACGAAGTTTTCGTGCGAGATATCCTTCAAAAACTGAAAGTTGAAGCTGTGAAAACGAAGCTTGCGCGCGAGACATCCCTCAAAAACTGAAAGTTGAAGATGTGAAAACGAAGCTTGCGCGAGACATCCCTCAAAAACTGAAAGTTGAAGATGTGAAAACGAAGCTTTCGTGCGAGATATCAGCAAAAACTGAAAGTTGAAGACGTGAAAACGAAGCTTGCGCGAGACATCCCTCAAAAACTGAAAGTTGAAGCTGTGAAAACGAAGCTTGCGCGCGAGACATCCCTCAAAAACTGAAAGTTGAAGATGAGAAAACGACGAAAGACTGAAAGTTGAAGATGTGAAGGTGGGTGATAGNAAAACGAAGCTTGCGCGCGAGACATCCCTCAAAAACTGAAAGTTGAAGATGAGAAAACGACGAAAGACTGAAAGTTGAAGATGTGAAGGTGGGTGATAGTAGTGGTTGTGATGCGATAGTGGCTGATAGTGGTGGTTGTGGTGGTGGTGGCAACAATTCNAGACTGAAAGTTGAAGATGTGAAGGTGGGTGATAGTAGTGGTTGTGATGCGATAGTGGCTGATAGTGGTGGTTGTGGTGGTGGTGGCGACAATTCCAACGCTGGAAAACCATCAGAACACCATGGAATATACAAGGAATCCAAAGATGATTTCCCAAAACCTGAAAAACGATAATACACTCTTCAAAAATTGATGTCTTGGAGCTATGTACCAAATATTGCCCGTGGCCCATATATGAGGCTTTCCTAAAATGGTGGGTAGCCTCTTAAATCATCCAAGTCATGGTCGAGCATGACTTATTGAAAGCTATGGTGACTTGGGGATCCCCCATTGAACCCCCCATATAAACCATCTTAAATGGATCCAATTTGGGGTCACTGGTTCCAGTTGGATCGCAGGCCTGGATGTCTTTGCTTACGACCTCGGCTGTTGCTTGGCGAAGTCGGATGACACGAAGGTCTGTTGGTTGATGGCTCAACCAAGGAATGGAGATGCAAACATGAAACAACAATGGCGGATGGGTCACCAGTTTGGTGGGCTCCTGTCATTCAACACAACACACTTGAGTGATTTGATTGGGCTCCCCCTTCTCCCCATAAGAACTAACTAGGCTGACTAGCACGGCTCAAAATCGGAAACTGTGAGACACAATGCAAGTGGTTTGCTCTGACGGAAAAATCCTGAGTTAGGACAATTAGAACCTCAGATTTGGAGACATGCCCAATGTTAATTGGGTATATAATTCATGTTTTTCCTTCTTGCTGTAACTCACACCCACAATCACTATTCCGGTTGGCATGTACCCAAATATTTTTGTTCCCTGCCCTCTGGACCCAGATTCAGAAAATCTTTGCATAAGATGGCTGTGTACAAGTGTTGGTCCAGATTTTGGTGATGTGCACAATTTCTAGCAAAGAATTGCTTTGCAACACATAGCTTTTGCAGTTTCCCCCATCCTGCTCACAATCATCATTCTCTGACCTTCGTCCTTCAAAGCAACATGCTGGGAATTTCATGGGGTCCATGTAAAGTTGGGTCAACATGTGGGGCTCTCTCTGAATTCAGGCGAACTCCCCCAAGAATTGCAGATTGAGAGTTCATCATCGTCCAATTTAGCCGTAAAACGATATAAAAACGTGGGTATCACTGGTACCCCCATTTTCAGACACAGCTACATGTCAACTCTGGGAGATGGTTCAGAATTCCATATGAGGTGATCTTCATCATTCTGTCTGGCATCGTGCTGCTGACGAGGGACCTCACCTTCCTGTCCCACCATTTGTTAAGGCGGTCGAATGGGCGGAAGCTTAGGAGACACCACTGGCTTGATGTAGAATGGTTTCTACATACATATACGACATATACATATAGCTTGTACATACACGTGTATATAGTACATATATAGTACGCAATACGTGAAACATGGAGCACAGTACATGGTTACTACATGATACACAATGAAGAATTGATATACACAATACGTAAGACACAATATTGTCTATGTAGATATAGCTGTAGATATACTGTCGACTGTACGTTCAATCCAAATGATTCTCCAAGAATGGTTGGGCCCTCCAACCCATTGTTGGCGCTTTTCCCTTGCCATGGCCGCCATGGCACATCTGATAACTTCAGGAAAGCGCCTGGCCATCTTATCTGGATACATTGCAGGGACCTCGCTTTAGACCCAACCATAAATCATGGTTTATAATGGGTAATTATTCTAAAATGGGCTTCTGTCTGATTGGGGACGTATAGTGATTTGCCCAGATCTCAAAAAGCCTTTCCCAAAATCGAGCATTGCATAATTTGTGAAAACGAGTATTGGATCGAAAGCGCGGTAAATCAATGGTTGTTGGGCGGTCCCAACAATTTGATGGAGAACATTGCGATTAAGATTTCTGCATATGTCATGTATTGTTGCATGACGAGTGCAGCTTCTATGAACCTTCCTGCTCATACTGCCCCCCAAGATTGGATGCCTCACCAAGACCGACAAAACACTCCTGATCTTGTTGGGTGATGTGCATCCCAGTCAGCAAGTGCTTATCCTCTGTATATATATAATATAATATAAATATAAGTATATATAGAATTGCATACATACACACACATTCATATATATATATATACACATATGTATATATACATATGTATATATATATATACATATGTATGTATATATATATATATGTAGGAGTGGATAAAGACCCATCGACATGAGCCTCAGACCAAGTGGTTCCCCCACCTTTTTTCAACGCATCCCCAGACTCTCGGAACCTCGAGGCCGCTCCGGGATTTGGCGGACGAGATGGAGAGCATTGCGCAGCTGCAACTTGCAGGGGTCTCCAACACTGAGGAGGAGGAGGTCGCTCTGAGAGGGAGAATTCTGAAGTTATGATTGGGCGTTTCTCACAATGAAAAAAAACCAAAGGCCATGAAACATGGGTCATTTTGACGTTTATTCATGTTTACTCTTTACTTGTTTTGGAAACCATTGGGTTTGGGGTACCACAAATTTCAGAAGCAGCCAGGTAGGGAAGAGCATCAAAGGCTGACCTAATGGATACTGGTGGGTGGTTTCACCCACTTTTTTCTTTAAACCTTCCCTGAGATGAGAGTATGATCACAATTGACGAGTGTTTTTTTGTGAATGGTTTGAAGGCGAAACTTGGAATACGACTCTTTCCCTGCAGACCTGGTACTACTGTATAACCCAAAGAAAATCTACCAAATCCAGCGAAATACTCTGAGTCTTGCCACAGCTGGTGTCCGTGGCGGCACGTGGCGCAGGTGGGAGATGAGGCTGAGACCAGTGAGGTGTTGTTAATTCGAAGGATGGCCAGGGCCTGGGGATTGAAGGGGGCATTGTCTCCAGGGGTGGGCTCATGAAATCTTTTTAGGGATGATAGCAATTGATGAAACACATATAGGGTTTCCGGTATAAATGTGTGGGTCAACCAATTTTGGGAATATAGTCGGATACAACTAAGAAACTTAATTGGGTGTGTTGAGAATGGGATAGACTCTCCAAGAAATTTCAAGTTTTATGGGTAGAATGATGATTCAGAATCTGGGGTACTGCTACTGGTACCCCATTTTCAGACAGACCCAATTGTGTTGGACATAACTGGGGATTCGTCCAGCATTCGATTGGCTCATTGTAAAGGTCGTATCTTGATAGATTTTGCGACGCAGATGGCACTTTCCCAGGCCATGAATTCAAGATTCAAAAGGCCATTCGAATTCTGGGGGAGATGTCCAGTTGACCTGCCATACCACGAAAACCTCATCTTGGTGTGGAGTTTTTCTTTGGGGGTTGGAGGCGACTGATTTGCTTACAGGATATGGCAGGTTATTCTGCTTCTTTTTGGTTCGATGTTGCTGACATGTTTGATAGCTTGAAGATCAGGTTGGCGGAATGCTCATCTCATAGCTTTTAGTTTCTTCGTACTCCGCGCCCAAGTTGCGTTTTGGACTTCAGCAGGAAGTCCTTTGGCAGGACAGCCCTAGGCATTTCTCCTGGATCTCAAATTTGGGTGTATCTATACATTTTGCTTTCCATCTCTCTCTCTCTCTCTATATGTACATGCGTACACATATAATACAGCATATACATATACAATATGTATTTGTATTTACAAGCACATATACAATGTATATATATATATATATTATATTGCTGTTATATATATATATATATCTATCATGATCTATCTATCTTTATTGTTGGATCTATAGCCACAGGGTACACGTCATCTGTGTCACCGGAGTTTCTTCGCCAGGACCTTTGGGAACATGAAAAAGGCCGTGCGGAGCTGGGGAAAATACGTGCCCTGGCCAGTGTCTTGGCGATACGGCACGGGAGAAATTTCTGTGAAGTAACTGGGGAGGATTTCTGGAATTTCAAATTGGAAATATACAGAAACCCCAGATATGGAAGTATCAAGTCATTGGACATCTCAATTATAGGCAAATTATGGAGATATTTAGCAATTCATGATGATGGAACATCGAAATTAGCAGCCCAGGAACGATACCAGCTAAACATGATTTTCCCATTGATTACGGTGTGACTGACTGACTGACAAACTGACTGACTGATGATGATTATGATGATGATGATGATGATAATGATGATGACGACGATGACAATGAAAAGGAGCTACTTAACAGCTACACACACATATACATATAATATGTATATGCATACATATATATATATATATATACACACATACAGAGACTTACATGGACAGGGTACTCGCAGCAGGTGAAGAGCTACGATCATCGTTGGACCGTTGTATTTCCCTTTGGTCAACCATCAGGTGGTACAGTTACTGTTGCGCGCGGGAGATGAAGCAAAGTTGGAAGTGAAAGAAAGGGAGGCACGTGGGAGGATTGGCTGCAGGATGAAAACTGACATGGGGATGAGTCAAAACCATTCCCAGTACCTTGATGAACCCAAAGATAACTGGTCAATGGATGTTCATCCCCTCGAAAAATGGCATTGTAGGTTTTGATCCTTCCCAGGTTGTGCCGAAACTTTGGTGATATTCGCATCAAAATAAGTGGTGCTGTTCCAGGCTTTGATTGTGATGGACCCAAATTTTCTGGTAAACTCTTGATGTTGAGATTCGTATATTTATATAAGTTCAACCAAGATGTGCTGAGGAATGAAGGGTTCATCATTTTGGTTGTTCCTACCACTTTGGGCCCCGTGATGGCATCTGCTGGAAAATTGCCCAATCGTATCCATGAATAGAGTATTTCAATTCATTTTCCACTGTATTTTTTTTTGCAATATATATATATATGTATATATCATTATATATCAATTCACTTTTTGATGATTCTCTCATGAAATGTTTGTTTTTTTCTCCCCAGCAAAGCTCCTCCAATCCGCACCCTGCGGGCGACATCAGGTGACCATGTTTTTCTCCGACATCGCCAACTTCACCACGATTGCCCATCGCTGAGGGATCGCTGAGGGATGGGTTAGCTCGAAAAAATCCTGCAAAAATGGGGGTCGAATCAGAATCAACAACAAATGGAGAGTTAAGCATGACACATAGATGGAGATGATGGGTATGTTTGATGTATGATGCAACCAACGAATGGAGACTTTTGCTGGTTTTTTTCAAGGGGTACGGGAAAGAGTAGGAACATCACCCACATAGATAGGGAATTTACAATCAAACCAGATTGGATAACCACAGGCTATGCAATCTGGTGGTTGCTGATTTGGAGTATTTGGGTATGGCTCAATATAATTACATAACTTGGATCAAATTGAATGAAGGAACAGCAAGTCACTTTTTGGGCAAGACGCCGCAGGGATTTTGTGCGTAGGTGATTTGTGATTCTCAGGTAGAGATCCACCAGCACTGAGGAACAGTAAACATACACTCTGGTAATTTAACATAGCTATTGAAAATGGCAATTTTCAATGGGAAAATCAACTATTTCTATGGCCATTTTCCATAGCTATGTTAGTTTACCAGAGGGTAACCAATATTGTTTGAGAGGATACTGAAACCAAATCACTTGTGGAGTTTTCACCCTGAATATGGGGACAGCAATTTCGCATTTGTTTGCTGTGAGAACAAAAATCATCCCCAGGGCAACAGCTGCGATATGGTCATCTGGCCAGCATCCCTATCCCAATTGGAAGGGGACATGTTGCATATTTCCATGGATATTTCTTCTTAATTCCACCATTTTGGGGGAATTCAACATTCGCAAACCCCACTTTTGAGGTTCCAATTGACAATTTTTCGTTTGTACCCCATATGCGTTTGTCTCAAAAAAGGCTACCCCAAAATCTGATGGTTCATCATCATTTTCTCCATGAAAAATGGCCATACATTTGGGACCGATCCTCAGGTCGAGAGTATCGAGCCTGCGAGCTGTTTGCTGCTTCTCAGTCGCTACTTCAACGCCATGTCCAAGGTCGAAACACCCCCAAAATGGGGGGAACACCTAGCTGGTTGAGGCAGATTTTCTATGCCTGTAAATATAGGTTCTTTCTTAGGTGATAAATTTTATGAACTTTGGGGTTAGCAAGTTGCTGCCTGGTTCAACTGGGGATTCTGATTGACAACCTGTCATGGGAATACCTATCAAGCAATTTTCTTCCTCCTTCTACATAAAGTTAGGTTTTTCCCAGAGATTTCCATGACCTTCCATGGCTCTTGGCAGGTCATTGAGGACCATGGGGGTGTAGTCCTGGAGTTCATTGGGGATGCCATTCAATGCATCTATGGTGCACCGCTGCACAATGAGAGCCACCCCATCTATGCCGTGGAGGCGGCGGGGCCCGTGCTCGGCGGTGCGGCGGCCTTCCAAGTGGTGCTCATGTAAGGAGCATGGCATTTTTCCACTCATGGAAGAGTGGACATGAATGGACATTCCATATATGTATGATAATTGCAGTATATATATATATGTATATATGTAATATGTGTATATGTATGTATGTAATGTATAATGCAATGCAATGCAATGCAATGTGATGTAATGTAATGTAATGGAATGTAATGTAATGTGATGTGATGTGATGTGATGTGATGTGATGTATGTATGTATGTGTGTGTATGTATGTATGTAGGTAGGTATGTCTTGTATTTATGTATTTATGTATGTATGTTATGTATGTTATATTATGTTATGTTATGGTATGGTATGGTATGTATTAATGTAATGTAATGTAATGTAATGTAACGTAACCTAACGCAACGTAACGTAACGTAAATGTATATGTATATGTATACGCGCAACGCCTGGGCTTTGCCCAGGCGTTGCAGCGTAGAGGTTTCCCATTCCCAAACAATGTTGATGCAGCTTCGCAAAATTCCTATGGGAAACNTAATTCTACCACCGCCGTTAAACTTCTACATTCATTGAAGATCTTCAATAAGGGATGATCATGATGATCATGATGATGATGATGATGATGATGATGATGCGTCGCCTGTCGTCCTTGCGGGTCCGGGCAAAGCCCAGGCATTTGCCGTATGTATATGTATATGTATATGTATATGTATATGTATATGTATATGTATATGTACATGTACATGTATATGTACATGTACATGTACATGTACATGTACATGTACATGTATATAGAGGTACAAGTATATATTTATAGACATACATATAAACCAATATGTGAATCTGATGGATGACACATTTTGATGTAAGCATCCTGAAGTGGACAGACCATTGTCATTCGTCGGATGAGTTTCTGATTTTGGCTGGTCCCACTTCCCATTCCACCTGCTTCAGGATGGGTGGATTCAAATGGGCCTGTCAACAAAATGTAATCAGATGAATCAGTCGTTTTCTGCAAAATCTCAATTGACATTATCCAGTTTTGTCCCTTCAAATGGGTTTCTATGAAAATTTTAGGGGACAACATCAAAAATCCCATGGTTGAGTATCATTTTTCAAATAAACATTTCAATTGTTATAGACTACAACCCCATTTCAGACGCACCCAAAATTGAGATGGTGCCCTGGTGCCTTGGGGCCCTGGTGCCCAGATCTCCCTATTCGAGGCCGCACTACGAATGCTGAATGCCTTGCGGAGGATCAAGGAGTGGTGTCAGGAGCAAGGACTACCTGAGGTCAGCATCAGGCCTTGGGGGGCAACCAGGTGGTAGCCAATGTGGGAGGATGGGATGGGGGATTTCGGAGGTTTGGGAATATTTGGTCTTTTTTGTTTTTTTTTGTTCTCGGGCAAACGCGAGCATTTCAGGGGACTTGAGGAGGTTTGACCTTGCCCATACTGCACCTTTACAGTACTTGCTGGTGGGTCACTGTCACTGTTCAATTGTTCACTGTAGAAACCAGCCTGCGTTGGGTGGGGCGCTATCAAAAGACATAGCCTGTTTATGCTCAAATTGCCTTTGATACCCAGTAGAATCTACCCTTCGATGTTCAGCAGATAGGTGAATCATCGAAAAACCATCAGGGGTACCACCCAAACTCATCAGGTGTGGCATCCACACTGGCCGCGTGCTGGTGGGCAACATGGGCTTTCACTCACGCATGAAATATGGCATTGTGGGTCACCTGGTGAAAATCATTGATTTCATCCCTGCCAGTGGGGGGCCACCATGTGGGTCTGAAGATACAGAGTTGTCTGATCTCAAACCCCCATCTTCAACCTGGCAGATTGGTTGCATCCACAAAGTGATGATCTGATAAATTGACCTCCACATTGAGAAGCCAGGGGGTTATGAATCCGGGGCCAACATTACAGAAGAATATTTCAAAACTGTAAACTGAAACCTCCAAGCTTTCCCATGCTAGGTTTTGGGTGACATTGGGTTGACGTGAACTCTTTGACACATCTCACAAAACGCATGTTGGGACCATGCACAGGTGAAGGTTGTGTTGCTGGCACCTCCCAAAACAAAATCAACTTTCACTTGAGCACTGTCAAAACCCATTGGGTTTATTGTCAATATTGGGCTTCCACAAAGCTATTGACAAGGGATCAGCCAGCAATCCATTCTTGGAATAGCCATGAACGCCGACCCAATCACAAAGCTTTCTCAGTCAATCCCCCACATTTCCCTCAGATTATCGATTATCGCCATCCAATTTTCAGGCTCGATTCTTTGAATACCCAAGTATACAACTTTAGTGTTGTTGGCACATTTTCCGGTTGGTTTTCCATCATGCGAACTTGAATTTTCCAAGTATTTAGATACCCTCTGGTAATCATGGCAATGGAAAATCTACCATTGATAGTTGGTTTTCCCATTAAAACCTCCATTTAGTTCGGGGATTTCCCAGCTTGCCACGAGCAAACCGGTATCAGCCACCATGGGAAAATGCATCCACTGAGGTGAGGAGTCCACCATTGCCAGTCGCCTGGAGGACAAACACGATGACAGATGACAGATGCATGACATATGTTAGGTAAATAAAACATTCATATACTGATGATAGCCCATAGTCACATTAATATATATATATATACATATTGATAAAAACTATCTAGTCGTTAAAATATGATCCGATCTAATCTGATTTGATCTCATCGAATCAAATTCAATGCAAAGCTGTCTATCTATCTATCTATCTAGCTATCTATCTATCTACCTATCTATCCATCCATCTAGAATAAGAGATATTTGAAAGCTATATTATATATATATATATATGTATTCATGTATATACATACGCATAGATATGCAGTATACCATGCATATTGTGATGATATACATGACATATATTATATGATGTACTCACACAGATACTAATATAGACACATGTCCGGATTGTATCAGATACATGTCATTCTGAGCAGAGAGCAGCATGACTGTCGCCGCGGTAGGAGCTCAACAAGACCTACAAGACGAAGATTTTAATCTCCGTAACTCGGATGTGGGATGCAGATCTACCTCATTTCCATCAATAAACATATGATCAATGGATTGGTTTAAGGAGAAACTTACAGGATATTTCATAGGAAAATCACTGGTTTCCTGCAGATTTCCTCGTATATAAACCAATCCATTGATATGAGAAACTGATTTTCGAAACCAACATTCTCAGACAAATCCAGGTCATGATTCAGCCAGATTGCACAATCTGCAACGCCGAAACATTAGTATATACCTGAAAACGGGCACTTCCAAAGGTTGGGCAAACCCAAATGGTCCTGAGAGCGAATCAAGTGTTGCATTTTGCTCCATTTTCTTTGCTTTCATCCGTTCAACATCAGAGATGCACTGATTGTCTACAATCTTAAGAAGGACTTCCATGTGCATATTGCGTACACAATCGTTTCCCATGTATAAACATACAAATTCGTTTGTTTACACTCTTCCTCGACAGTTTGCCAGATACTGCACTAAGGAGAGGACTCATAACAACCTTGGGCCACATGAGTACTTCATTCGACCGGTGGATTTCGTGCATCTAAGACAGGTGGGACTCCTGGGACTCTTGAAAGGCGGCTCGCATGGTCGCATGGTCAACACATGTTGCCCCATAGGGATACTGGGATCATCCCTACAGAAAAGGGGGTATTGTACCCATGAGGATTGTCAATGATGAGGTGACCATATCCCAGTAATCCGATGTAACTTGACCATGCTGATTGCCATCCCAACAGGAACTCGGACACGACTTATGATGATTGCCATCCTGTCCATCTTTGTTTGGAGGACAACTTTCATTTTGAAGTTTTATTTCATTGATATTACTGTAGGATGTCTAGATAGAAATAGCATGATCTACTGTAACATTTTAATCTAGTCTGATGGGGATTTACCTTTCTAATCCCTTCCCACCAATGTTTGACACCCTTGCAGCAATTCTGGTTTCGTATTTGTCATGCCTGTTTTGGGGTCCCCCTAATCGTTGGAATTTCATTGCGATTGGATTCTCCCAATATCCTTATGATTATTTCTGATATATATATGTATATATAGATACACACATTGATATACTCATTACATTGGGATACCAATGTCCCCAATCCCTAGTATGTCCTAATAAAAGGCATTTTCCAATCTCCATCCCTGCAATATTCCCAATATCCCAACTAACATTGGGATCCTCCAATATGGAAATGTCTTGGAAATTGGGTATCCCCCCACTATATCCCATGATTGTGTCCGAAAGATCCTTGGTGGAACCAATGGTTAGTTGGTCGCAATTAGACCTGGCTTGCTGGAACACCACTCCTTTGGTTCGATCATACCCCTAGTTTGGTTGGTTGAACCCTCAACTGTTGAAAATAAGGTACCCCTCAATCTGCTGCCTATTCATCATGGAATTCCTTTTTAAATGGCATTTGAGTATACCCCATTTTCAGACACACCCACAACCGTATTGTTGGTCATACATCCCAGTATATCCATGGTATATACATGTATGAAAAAAAACATATATATATATAATAACATATATATATATGTATACATATATATATATACATATATATATATACATATATAATAAACATATATACATATGTACATATATATATATACATATATATATATACACATATATATAATAAACATATATACATATGTACATATATATATATATACATATATCTATATATATATGTATATACATATACATATGTACACATTGTATCTTCGTATCCCCTTTATATCTCCATTAACGTTGGTTAAAGCTATAAGGCCAACGTGGCGTCCATGATTTTGCAGGTGCAAGGTGCCAGTAGCGAGCTGGTGTATGAGGCAGGGTGGTTGGGGGGGGTCAGCCATACATGTACCGTGCTACATCCAAGCCTTGGACCTGAAAAATTATGCACATAGATACACATATACATGTATATCATACATCTGTAGATAGATGGATGGGTGGGTGGATAGATGGATATATGTATATGTATATAACGACATATATATACATATATATGTATATATATATATATAATTGAGAAGCGCTATGAATTCTAAGGGGTTAAAAACCATTCCCCCCAAACAACGACCTGTCATTTTTTGGACCGTCGAATGAAGAGGTCAGCACTAAATCAGGGTTTCAGAGAGATTTCACTGTGGCTATGGGGATGGAAACTTCAAACATGGGTATGTAGTTCTTGAAATGATAATGGGATGATAGGACTTGGACTAAGGCTATACTTAAAGTGGGATAAGTGGGTTTGTGAGGCTATTCATTGTCCTTAGATTGCGAATCCTGACATTAATCAATTAGGATACAAGCGGTCCCCTATTCTTTGTAGAAGAGGATTACAGTTGGGCACTGCTAGAAGGGGTTCTGCTGCCTGGGGGAAGAACTCATTCTCATCCATACATGGCAAAGCCTGACATGTAGGTGTTGGAAACTGTATCCGTGCACATTCAGCCCAAATGCCTTGGGAATATGTGTTGGAATAAAGACCTGAAATCTAAGGCTGGAGTTGCCAAAGATGGGTTGCCAAAAAGATGTTGGAACCCTCATGTTTAAAGCAAGGGTGTGTAAAGGGTACAGGATTTCCTTGGGTTCCCGAGGACTGTATCCATTACAACAGCCAAAACCATCAGAACCAAAGGGTTACATATCCAGTGAACTAACCTAGCTATCATGGGTTTCCCGTTCATGATCTACATTCATGGTACTTTTTCCATATCTTTTTGTATGTAGCAGCCGGGTAGCAGCTTCTACCGGCGACCACCAGGTCATCCCCATGAAAGCGAAGCGGTTGCTGGGCTGACCAAGTCGTCTACACATATTTGGGTCTGGCCAAAAAACTGGGGAAATGGACCCCAACCATTCTTCCTCTGCTAGATGAGTGATTCTCATCCATTTTCCATAGCTATGTTAGTTTACTGGAGGGGATATCCCCATTCTTCCTATAAAATCCTTTGCAACAACACCCCAATATATGTGCCAGCTAATTGAGGATATCTTCAGGCCCTGCTTTTTGGAGCCTGCCGATGGTCCCTGAAGTTGGTTCGCGGGCTGTATTGGGAAACATCTGCAGACTCAGCAAGTGATTCACCCAAAAAAAAGCAATGCATTTTCCAAAAATTGAGGCATCATACAAATCATGCACTCACATTTCATCATCTTTCACATCATCTTTCATCACCATGGGGCCACCCAAAACCCCTTGGATCCTGAAAGGGCGCCCGAGGCCTTCGGTGGTGAACCGTATCATCTCGCTCCATGCAGAGGCGATGTACGAATACCGGAGACTGGAGTGTCATGGCCGGGGACGGAGATTTTTCTTCGCTTTTTTTTGGATGTTGTAATCATCCCCCAAAAAAGATAGAGATGATTTGATTGATCAGTATGTCTGGAGAGTTTGGGAACTTCTATCTTTCTTTTGAAGTGTTACTGTATAGTGAGTGGTACTACTCGTAATTTAGTGGATAACCATTAGAAGTTACAGCAACTTAAGGTAGCTGGGAACCAGGGATGGGATGAAAAGAATCGGATGGAATCCTGGGATAGTTCAAGTTCCCTAGAATTTTCCATAGATTTGGGGGAATGAACATCCATAACTCCCAGTGATTTTCATGTGAAGGGTACCAGGAGTTTGATTCAGAGGCACATTATCCTATGAACAACTCTAAAAAAAACATTGATTTGAGCTACAAGAATGGGTTGATCCGCCCAACATGGGGGTTGAAGACCAAGAACAACTTGCGGTTTTGAGTGAATTGAGGGATTTCACAATTTTTTGGCCAAGAAAAAAGGGGGAGTTGAGTGAACCAAAATCGGGAAACTAGCTAATCAAAATGAAGCAGGATGTGTGTATAGATGTAGACATAAATATATATATATATACACATTTGCTACCCCCCCTAAAACCTACCATTTTTACATTTCCACTGGTATTTACGGTGTTTTTTGCTTATTTTGTAGTAACAAAAATAGCATCATATCTTGAAGTGATTTTCAGGATTTGGACATTTGATTCTGATGATGTGGGAGATGATATGTGTAGATATGAGGATATTTTCTGCTGGTCTTTGCAGTGTTTTTGAGCATTCTACTGTGAGCTTAGCAGATGGTTTTAGTTGAGTTCTGAAAAAGTGGACACGTCGCTATGGTGAAATATATACAAATTTTCAGGTTCACACTGGTTTTTACAATGTTTTTGTCGTTGTTTTTGCATATATATATATATGAGATTCTGAAATTTTAGGCACCTTTAGTATACCATTTTATATACGATGAGCATACTACCTTGAGTATGCCTTTAATATACTTTTAATGTACCATTTGATATACCTTTAATGTACCATTTAATGTTCCTAATACACCTTTAATATACTATTTGATATACCTTTGGCATACTAGTAGATATACGATAAATGTACCTCTAATATACTATTTAATTGACCCTGCAATTGACCTTGCAAATACCTTAGACATACCTTTAGTATACCTTAAATATACCTTGAATACATATATCTTCAATATACCAGGTAGCATACCTTTAAAAGACAATTCAATTTATCTTTAGTATACCATTCAATCTATAGTTAATATACCTTCGGTTTACCTGCAATATACCTTCAATACGCAATCTTAATTCTTTTTATTCACCATGCAAATATCTTTAATATATCCTTAATATCCTATCTATTGCACCTTCAAAATACCATCTAATATACCTTCAGCACAGCCAGCACAGCCTTAATATATCAGTTTATCGGCCATGAAAATATCTTTAATACACCTTTAATACACCTCTATACCCCCAAAATAGCTTTTATTTACTATTCAATTTGCCATCAATAAACATTGAATGAAAAAACTATAGAGTTTACCATTTCATATACCATTAATCTTCCATTTGATATACCACTACTATTTTATATATTCATTTTGCCTTTAGCAAAAAACTAAAAACACAAAAACAAAAAACAATCTTTTGAAAATTCATAAGGGAATGTCGAGGGATCATTCCACCACGAGACATTCACAAAGCACATTGGTCACACGGTATCAGTCAGTCATATCTTGTCTTGCAGCAGTTGGCTCGACTCGCGTCTTCTTCCTGTTTTCAATAGCGTGTCAATGTCATGCCATCGTTGGAACCTCAATGCATCGATAGTGCAGCACTAAACAAGAGAAGAAAATCCATGAAAGGGTCTCGCGCAATACCCCCGTATTCCGACTAATGTTAGGCTGAAATCTAAAGTCGCCATGCAAAGCAAATCACAAAAACATTGTCTTCTTCCAATCGTCAATATTCGACAGGCGCGGCCGAACCCTGTCACACGCAGGAGACGAGCACGCGCCTACGCCAAAGAGGCCTCGACCGGACGAGCCCATCTCTCCTGCGCACCGAAATATTTTTTATCCGGCAGCAGCCTCCGTCGCACCAGAGCCACTCCGGAAAACGTGTCCGCCACTTCTTCGCCAGGTCTCTGGGACGTGAACACGCTGCTTCCTCCTGCAACCTGCAGCTGCACAAGGGAACGTCGAGCCACTGCTGACAGAGCTGGCGCGCGTCGCAATACAACAAGACCGCAGAACGCGGCGATCGTAATAGCAACGCAGATTGCTGAGATCAGCCGAGGCCAGGAACCTACGTGTGTCGCCAGAAGCCCTCGGGCAATGGCGGCACGAACTGCAAGCGTGGGCAATCCTGAAGCCGGTGCACAAAAGCCTTGGGGCCTTTCCAGAGAGTCTCAAAACGCTTTCTTTTTCATTTTTTTGTGTTCTCGAATTTTTTTTTGTGTTTTCCTTGGCCCTTTCCCAGAGAGTCTCAAAATATTGTGTTTTGTTTTTTTTGCTTTTTTTTTTGTTTTCTCGATTTTGTGTTTTTTTCTTGGGGCCTTCCCAGAGAGTCTCAAAATATTGGTTTTGCTTTGCAGACATGTTTGGCATTGATGCGGGATCACGCAGGAGGTGATGTCGGTTTGGAAAAGTGTTGGTGGCCAACCTCCTCACTGATTGTAGTTATCAAGACATTATTCCTAGTTGGAATTATGTCTGGAAACAATATATATATATATATGGTACGCGCTCTTGAAACAAGTGCCAAAATTTCACCAAAATAGACCTCCAAATTACGCCCCAAAATATTGCAAAAACATTGTAAATACCAACAAGAGTAGTAAACATGTATTTTTTTTGGGGGGCACCATATTCATTCATTCATATATATGTGTGTATACATACATCATATGTATTTAAATAAAACAATAGATACATATATATATGTCTATATATATTTATTACATGTAAATCAATAAACAAATGAAAAAATACAAATATACATATATATATATACATTCATATATACACATGTAAATAAATAAACAAATAAATGAATAAATGCGGATATAAATAAATGAGTATATATATACAGGTATACTATACATAAATACTATACATAAATAAAAAAATAAGTAAATAAATAAATAAACAAATAAATAAATAAATATATATATATATATATCTCACACACACATTCAAATACTCCACCAAAGATTGGGTTTATCATCCAAGACGCAGGTATCGTACTGGAGAAATCAAAGTTTTGTTTGGTCGGTGGTTTCAGTGTTTTCAAACTTTCCATTGCGTGGGGTTTCTTCCAAAAAACAAACATTTGGCATCTGGTTTGGGCCACAAAAATCATTGAAAGTGGGGATATAAGCATCACACATAGGATTTTGGGACAATTCGTTTTGACATTCCATCCCTGAAAATAGGACAGTGATCCATGATTGAACAACATTCTTGGGATCCGTTGAATTTCCCAGGCAGCTTTTGTTTCTAGGTCCAGCACCTCATGTATTTTTGGTCCACTTTTTAAAAAACGCATTTTTGGAAACTCGCATATTTTTGGCCAATTGCCCATATTCTTGCTCAAACCCAAGTATGTTTGGCTTAAGTGACTTTGATTTTTAGTAGCAATTGAAGTTGATGTATGAACTGCTCAGCGGTTTAGGGCGCAGTGGCTATTTGCTGATCCCTGATGTTTTTTTTTCGTTTTAGGCCCCCCATCCATTTGGTTGTAGGGTATAGCGTCCCTTCAATGCAGTTAGGACCATAGTCCGGTAAAGGCAACTGCGAAATGCAACCTTCCTTTTCCACCAAGCAACCCATGTCTGAAGCTTTGAGGTTTGCCAATGCAGTGAGAAAATTTGAGCAGGTGAACTCAATTCTGGCCGATGTTAATGATGGGGATGATGTGCCATCGTCCTTGCCTCCTGGCACATTTAGTTGTTTTGGTGTTTGTGGCAGTTCCAGAAAAAACACATGCAAACCACCCGTATCATTCCACTTAAATTGTGGTGCAGTAACTCACCTTTTCCAATGGAGAAACAATGATATATAACCATCATAGTTGTATCATGTTCCATCCCAACTTCTGGTGAGGTCCCCCTTGCGTGCCCAGGATGATTAAGCGCTGCGGCACCTTGATGGGTGTTCCACCACCCACTGAGTGGGATGGCACGTGGGACTCTTATGCTCCTTAGCAGCCTTACGGCACGTGTGGGAGTAGATTTGGCTACCAATGGAGCACCAAAAGTTGTCACTTTAGTTAGTATTGAACTTTAAAACCATCCATTGTTTGGCGTCATTCTTTTGTGCCCTTCGCATTTCGATTCTACGCGTGGTGCCCTTTATGTGTCGAGATGCCTAAGGTGGATTCTCTGGGTGTGTGAGACGGCCGCAGGTTGGGGAGGGCTGTCGCTTATGGTGATTTTGTGTACTTGGGGGTACCCAAAGTTGAGGAATGAAGTAGAAATCAGAAGGTATTATACGCTATACTGTGTACCACGTATACCAGTAATTTCTGGGACTGTCATTTTGCCACACCTGAAAATTCCCAAGTTGATCTAGCCAGGTGGTTCTGTCGTGATGCGCGGCTAGCAAGTCTGGCGCAATACGTAGTTGAGATTCTGATTCCAATTGATGGAACTAGATAGACACTGCACTTTTCGAGACACCTATTCAAAATGGATACGATGATATACAATGATGATTTCATGGGGATATCATGGGATATATATATATACACATAATGGGGTAATATCCTTAATCATGGGATATACACTTAATCAATAGATATATGGCTCTGTGTGAACATGGAGTATCGTCCCAGGTGGCGGCGATGATGCGAGGCTTAGAGTCTTAGAGCCTTGACCCACGGGGAAGTGGCAGCTTAATGATCATGTATATGGATCAGACATTGGATGGTATATGATGGGTATATGATGGGTATATGATGGGTATATGATGGGTATATTATGGGTATATTATGGGTATATGATGGCATATGATGGTATATGGATCAGAAATTGAAAACCTCGGGTCTATCCACAATGTTTTGTCCCTTTATATGCTTTTCTTGATTTTGGGGTCCTTGTGTTTCACGTCACCCATCAAAGCGTGCCTCTGGAGGATGAGAGTTGAATATCGCCGCCCCTTGTGATGTTCTGCCTGTGCATTGCTGGTTTCGTTCCGCTTTGTAGACACAGGATACTATGGATTTAGCCATTCAGCAACTGGGAGTTTTTGTATAGAGATACTGTACAACTTGTAACATTCTATCATATCTTATAGGCGTGTTATCCGTACAGCTAAATCAGGTTGATTGTTTTCCTTTCAAAAAACCTCACATTTCCGGCAAGAAAACACCACCTCTCCAGCCCCCAAAACCAAGGGTTCTGAGACGATCTGATCATTTTGGCAAAACGCGATGGGCGACCGGCTACGGTTTCAGTCTTTTTTTTTCACGTGGGGATATACTTATGAACAAACATAGCTGCCTGGAATTCAACGTTATGTGCACATATGTATCTATGATTATATATGTATAGATGACTATATGATATGTGTGGTCACCCCCTAAGGACCTATATACCCCTCTGAATTCCATAGACATTCACGTCTGATTGAACTGCAGTATTTTGTTCTAAATGTGTATATGTGTTTGTTTCACCCAATGCGGGATGTCTCCAACAAAACTGTGCCGGATGTTGGTTTCACCCAATGCCGGATGTGTTGTTTCACCCAGAACTGTCGAGTCAATAAACTGATCTGTACCTCAGATCATGAGTCCCACTTGACCAATCATAAGTCTCAATTGGCATCCTTGGGTGGGGCAGCAACCACCAGCACCATCCTGAATAGCCCCCTTTCGGAAAACACATGGCTTCCAAATTGTTTGAGGAAGAATTACTAGACACAGTCGGACACAGTGCAAAGCTGTGATGTAAATTCATGACTTCCCTGCAATCAACTGTCTCCAAAGGTGGGTTTGGACAACGGTTTTGAGCATGGCCACTCCAAAGTTCAATGATGGGCACCATGTGAACATTTGAAGGGCACCCTGCGTGTCATCCGCCCCACAGAGTTCTCAGCTTTTGGCTCGCCTTCCACGACTTCCCTGTCCCAGGGGCGATTACCAAAAAGTGCAAAACGTGCGTGTGGCAAACCTTGGTGATCCTGAATTTGGAGGCTTTCTATTGACAATTTTTAGATAGATAGACCTCTTGCAGCAAGACTAGTTGGCTAGTTGGCTACGCAAGTGGAAATATACGGACAGAAATTGCCACAGAGGATTTGCCAACAAAGCATCAGAAAAGTGGAAGCCAATGCCAGAGTTCGTGTGCTTCCAAAATCTATGGGTGAGCAGAAATCAGGAGCCAAATCCATCTGTAAAGCAGCATTCAACACTGCCTACCGCTGCAATTTGGGGTTGTTTGTATGGAAGCTGTGATGCAACCCCAAATACGTCCAGGCCCCAATCCAACAAACCAAATTTCACAACCAAAAAACCCCCAAACACAAACCTCCTCTCCACAAACTGGCGCCTGGCCCAAACATGCTGTGCAGTGATACTCATAAAGAGATTTATGTTCTACTCCAACATGCTATGATGTAAAATTCCAAAGGTGAAGTGCAAGATTCGCACTCCCCCTAGATCTTTGGATGTTTTCAAAGATCTACCAGAGCTCAAGCCCTTTCGCATTAGATGAGGTCTTTGGAGTTTTCACGGAGGATTCATGCAAAGTGCACACGGTTGATATTCATAGACCTCATCACCTACTCCATTGACCTGGACATGCTGGTGATCACCATGCAGCAAATGTCCTGGTCCAAGGCTAAACAGTGGATCTACCGGCCTAGACTGCAATGGACCACATATGTCACATCGAAAACACTGTGTTACGCTTCTAGCGTGACGCAATCCCCGGCATTCCCTACTGTTGTGATACTTTTGGCCCATTGGTGACACATACAAAGGAAAATCCCTGGATGTGGTGCCCAAACGGCGGTTCCGAATCCCAGGGTTCAAATTCCCTCGCTCAGACTCGGCAGCGCCAGCCGCCGATGAAGGACCAGCAGTCCTCGAAGAAGCTGCATCAGCCGCATTGGAAGGCTGCGCATCAGCAGCGCTCGCAGAACGCCCAGCAGCAGCCGCAGCACGCCCAGCCGCCGCAGAAGATCGCCCGGCAGCCGCTGAAGATCGCCCGGCAGCCGCTGAAGATCGCTCGGCAGCCGCTGAAGATCGCTCAGCAGCAGCAGCAGCACTTGAAGGTGGCTGATCAGCCGCAGATGTCGTAGTTGTAGCCCTTGTAGAGCTCCATGATTCATTTCTCCTTGGTTGCGGAGCACTCTGTTCTCTTTTTGGTCTATCTTCAGGAAGTGGATGCATCAAAAAGGTTGGCCTTGGAATCAGATTTGAGCTCACCAAAGTCACTCTGTGCATGTATGGATAAATCATCATCCATGCCNGCATCAAAAAGGTTGGCCTTGGAATCAGATTTGAGCTCACCAAAGTCACTCTGTGCATGTATGGATAAATCATCATCCATGCCAAAACTGCACCCAGCAAAATGCCGATGAAGAGGACCATCGCAAGAATGAGAAAAAATGGAGGGCCGCTGGATGGATCGGAAAATGATGGCAGTGCAATGGATTCCGTCCACAGCTGAACTTGATCATCTCTTTCACCCTTAGCTTGAGCAAGCTTGGCAAACAGGATGATAGCTTTCAAAGCCTGCACAGTCGCTGACTTATTTTCTACTGCCTTCTCAGTTCTTTCCTTTCCACCTTTTTTCTTCTCTCCATTCCCAATCTCTTCCTTCTCATTTCCCAAAAACATTCCCATCAAAATCTTGTGACCACGAAACTTCTCAAAGGACAAAACTTTGGTACCAAGATCTGCAGGAAGCTCTGACCCAGGAATGTGCC
>BGPT01000188.1:54105-85705 GCA_003297045.1 Symbiodinium sp. clade C Y103 | reverse complement strand
CTCAGTTTTTGACGATCGAACCTCGTTTCGTGCGAAAGGGTTGCAGTTCGTGATTCTTCGGTGGCACTGCCCGCCTTAAGAAAGAAATAGAAATTAGCAAAAGAGAGAAGAGAGAAAGGTATGCAGATGTGAAGATATGAAGATGTGAAGATATGCAGATGTGAAGATATGAAGATGTGAAGATGTGCAGATGTGAAGAGCAGATGTGAAGATATGCAGATGTGAAGATATGAAGATGTAAGATGTGCAGATGTGAAGATATGAAGATGTAAGATGTGCAGATGTGAAGATATGAAGATGTAAGATGTGCAGATGTGAAGAGCAGATGTGAAGATATGCAGATGTGAAGATATAAAGATGTAACATGTGCAGATGTGAAGATATGAAGATGTAAGATGTGCAGATGTGAAGATATGCAGATGTGAAGATATGAAGATGTGAAGATATGCAGATGTGAAGATATGAAGATGCAAGATATGCAGATGTAAGATATGAAAATGTGATAATGCAGATCTCTTTTTACGAAAAACCCTTCGCAGACGCTCTCGGGAAAAAATAAAACACCATAAAATCACCCTTCGATCCCCATGAAATCACGATTCAATCCCATGAAATCCCACTAGATCCCTGAACTAATCACCATGTTTGATGGTTGAGTCACCAAGTACTGACTTGACCCACAGTCAAATCTCAGCCGAGCCGCCGCCGCGGATGAAGTCTTTGCTTCAGCTGCCTGCAAGTTCTTCAACAGCGTCTTGCCACCTGGCCACCCCCAGTGCCAAGACGTTTGGAACTTTGCACCCCTGAAAACTCGTTTTGGAGTCCAGACAAATATCAGACATGTGAAAAAAAAATAATCTTGGAAGATTTTGCACGATGATGATGACGACGATGATGTGACTCTTCGAAATGGCCATCTTCTTGGGGATTCCATGTTGAATTTCAGGCTTTTGACCCCAACTGCACTGCTCGCACTGAGCAGCTGACGTTTCAAGTGTCTCACATGCTCCTGGCGCTGGTTCTGGAGATAGTTGGAGAGATTATCATGTCAGGCTTTTATCATCCCATGAATACACCCTTGAATCCCGCTATGGCTTTCCTCACGTCGCATCAAGGGTGTATAGGCCCATGCTATTCATAGTTGATCAATTGGGGGAACCCGGAAAAAGGTGCTACTGAAATTGAACCCCCCAAGAAACACCCTCAACATGGGTACCCTCTGGTAAACTAACATAGCTATTGAAGATGGCCATTTATAGTGGATTGTCCCATAAAAAATTGAGATTTTCCATAGTTATGTTAGTTTACCAGAGGGTAAATGTCCTGTTTGGTGGATTCGAAATCCAAAAAATCACACTAAGAAATGGCGGTTGCTCCTCGGCAATCCGCGTCAGCTCAGGTAACAGAGGAGTTGCCTGCAGCCACGGCACGGCACATGCTTCGACGGAACGCCCTTCGGAAAACGGACGGAAACTTGGATTTTATTGGCCAAATAGGGGGAAATTCTTCAAATAACCATCAAACACAAAGGAAAATGATGATTAATCAGTGGAATTAAAAGAAAAAACGACTTAAAATCTATGGATTGGTTGAAGGGAGATTTGACAGGAACAGGGTTTCAACACCCAAAAATAGAGCGTTCCTACAAATGTTCCCCACCAATGTTGGGATTCTCAGCAATTCCCTGCGGCAACCAGTGAATGGGGATGGAATCGACCATAACTTGGGGGTTGACCATGGATGGGAATCAGTCAACAATAGTGGTGTTGCTGGTGGTGGTGCATCACAAAGAACTGCTGCATGTGGCCTGGGGTGAAGGGATAAGCCCACTCAGGTTGGATGGTTCAGTGCCTATCTGAAGTGACCCAAGCAGACGGGTCTGGGTCAAATTTCATGACCCCCCAACCCACAAATGTTGGTACTCAAAGCGACCAATTTATGTTGAGCACGACCAATTTTATGGTGATATCGTCAATCAAGTCTCTGATGGTGGTGGATCACATCTTAAGGTCCAACTGCAAATGTTTGGCATTTTGTGTATGGACCATCTTTAAAATGGGCACCCCAATGACCCAGACATCTATGCACGTCATATCATACCATCCTTGGTCATATCCCGTCAATTATCTCCTCAGAATATTGGCAGAAGATTCCCACTATATCCAATATACATCCCATAAAAATCCTATAAATCCAAATAAATCCCACAACTCCATAGAAATCCAATAAATTGCGCCATCACCAAGGGACATCATAGTCCCGGCTCAAGGCGGTAGTTAGAATCGTGCGAACCTCCGAAAGCCTGGGAAGTCGGGTGAGTTTCTCAAAAGGTTCCCTCAAAAATGGAGGATTCTGCAGTAATGGGCATTGCTAATAAATTGTTTATCATTGTTAATAAATGATTAATAATACTGAATAGCAACTGACTTGTAATGGTAAATATATGTAAATATATCACAAATTGGTATGTTGAACAACCAGTTGTTTGGAATAGAATGGGGTATCACGGGGATATAGTTCTCCGACAACATGATCCATGTGCCTGCAACTGGCAGATTCCCCTAAGTTGCCATTCTAATGGGTTCGGCTGAAAAAAATAGCGTACCCCAAAATCCACTGTTTATCATGTTCACCATAGAATAGGGTATACCCCATTTTCAGACAAACCCTATCAGATTGTTTGTGAATATTACTCCCCATAAAATATCAACATGAGTAACACGGCAACACCACGGCAACACGGCTGACACTGAGCGAAATGCTTCTCACTCGCCAGACCAGACCTGGCAAAAACAAAAAATAACAAAAAAATAGGACGGGTTTCCCGCGGAAACCTTTTTTTGGACGCGTTCTCAAGTGTTGGAATGAACACTGTTCCACTAAAATGAACCATGAAAATGTGTTGGTTCCGTTCAACAATTGCCAGCGAAACACATGTTTGTTAGATTCTTTTTTGTAGATCTTGAAAGCATGAAAAATGAAAATTACTTACCATAATTGATCACAAAACTGATTGCCGCACAATCTTGATCTTCAATTGCGCCCCAGAATTTTCTGTGGGCAAGCAATTGTGAGCCCGTTTGAATGGCTTCGGTTCGACCACCTGGTGGCCAGTTGCAGCACACGAAGACCGCTCAGCAAAGCCAAGAGATCTCCGCGGTGAGTGGCGCCGCCGCCTGGTTGCGGATTCCTTGGGAGGTTGACCCATCCAGTCATGGGATCAATGGGATATGCATGGGATATATGGAGCTTTACTGGGATATCAATAGGATCTCTGGGAATCAAAGGTGGTTGGAAAATCTATATACCATTCAGTTCGATGGTTTTCCCAGCTATAAAGTTCCATTTACTTCGGGAATTTTCCATAGCTATGTCAAATTACCTGAGGGTATACAGGTGAAAATGAAAAATCAAAAAATGAGGCTTGGTGAACCTCCCAAGATATCATTTTTCTTACTCGTGTTGGACGTGACAACATGTGAAAACCAGCTACCAAAATCCACGACATGGAACCCCGATTCCTGCCGCCCCACCTCTCAAGAAACCACTACGCAGCAAAGGTAAAAGGAAAGGTACCTGGACAAGGACCCTGATTGTGGGGATCGTTCAAGCCACTAGGTACCGAAAAACTAGGTGAAGTAAAGCTACTGTAAATATGGTGGCGGCGCCTGTAAGAGGCCCGCGGGGTTGAACGTCTTTATCATTTGTTTTTGCAGTCCATCAGTCATAACCACCGTTTTTTCCATGTTTGCATCTGGAAGTTGCGCAACTCAATGTTGTTTTCGCACTGTAAGGGTCGTGAAATTTGCTCAAGGCTTAGCATGTCGCCAGCGCGAAATGCAAATTTTGGAGTTGAAGCTGCCAAGAAAAAGTTTCAATTGCCAGAATTCGTTGCAAATAGCAGTTAAATCGGTGTTTCGTGTATCAAAATCTTCGCATTACCCATCCTGCAACGCAGCTTCTTTTTCCATGTTTCCCCTTTCTTCGGCATGGTCACTCTGCATTTTTGCAGAGCAAAACTTTCCAAGCAATGTCAGGATGTCTTTGCCTTCGTGATGATGCCTCCACCACCACACATGTACATAGGTATCCAACAGCCCAGACACGGCTCCTTTGCGACTAGACAACGGCCTGGGGATGCTTTGTTTGCAAATATCCCATGTGCGGTCAAGGGTTTGGGTACTATTCAACTTGGACAAAGACGGTTTGACACGTCTCCGACAGGTTCAAACCATATTCTTCTTTAAAACAATAAGTCCTTCTACCACTTTTCTCTGTGTAGTGTAATGGGTTATTTTTTCTTGTGTGCGAATAGCAAATCAACCGCGTCCACCTTAGTAGCTGACCTGCAGCTGATAGTAAGACAAATGCTACTTGTTTATTCGTGACGCGGCGACACCCACAGTAAGATGCACACCCCAGCCCGCTCCAACCGCACGAAGTGGTGAAAGCACAGCATCCGTCACATGCACAGATGGAGACAGCATAGCGCCCGTGACATGCACAAGTGGTGACAGCGTAGCATCCCTTAGCGTGCAAAGGCGCTGACAGCGTAGTTTCCCTATATATTATAAACATGCGCTGACCAACGTACCATCCGTAGAGCATGCAATGCAAGCGACATTATTGCCCCACCCCACCTCACCCCACCCCACCCCATCCATATAAACACGCGCTGATCAACGTAGCATCGGTAGAGCACACAACGCAAGTGACGGTACTGCCCCACCCCACCCCACCCCCATCCATATAAACATGTGCTGATCAACGTAGCATCCATAGGGCACGAAATGCAAGTGACGGTATTGCCCCACCCCACCCGACCCCACATTACAATATCCACTACAGCATGTTGATTTTCAACAACAGCGCGGGCCCCTTACAGGCGCCGGCACCGTAAACATGGTCAACTTATGTGTTTTAGTTTGAAATGTCTATTTTGGCCCCTTTCAATCTCATCCGTCTGGTGCTTTCAACTACCTGGAAAAGTAGGATTCATTGGAAACCCTCATGCCAAGTAAGACTGGAAAATCAAAGTGGATAAAAATTGTTGAAACCACCGACCAAGTTTGCTTCTAGTAGCGTGGCTACTAATACAAGGGTGCGATCCAGATTTGGCTTGCTTAAAATGGAAAGCCCCAGTGAGTCTAAAAGCTTGATTGATGCCAGCATCGGTTCGTTGAAATATTTGGTAGTTAAAATACGACTATTTGTTGTTTCCCTGGGCCCAAATTTAGACCCACACCTCTTATTTCTGGCCAGATGAGGTTGTCCCAATTCACCTGTGTGTTTTTTTTGTTTGGCCCCAGGGTTTGTTTAAAATATCCTTTGGTTTAGAACATCATTTTTCCCATTTCCTATTTTCTCGCCACAAATGCGAATTAATACACAATGTCCATCATCCACTTTGGATCATTTTGGCTGTTTAAATCTACATCTTTGCTAGTCAACTCAATATTTGCGATGGTGAAATCGCTGAAATGCCCATTCTTCTCTGTGAAGTTCCAAGTTGTGTTGATGAAGTCCCAATTTTTGGTTGTTGAAACTTTTTTCACCATTTTTGGTTGGTTGATTCATCTTAATCCCATCTTTTTCATCGTTTTGGTCGGAAAAATCCCAGGTTTTGACCCACCCCGCAGCCCACCACGCCACCCCGCGCGCCAGCCGCTTCAGCATCGTTGCGTCGTCAACCGAGCCGCCAGCCATGGCGATCCGCACCGCCTTAGCGGGGGAAGGATGAAAAGTGAAGTGTAACTATGCATATGTTGTGTATATGTGTGTAGTAGTGTGTGTATATATCTCATATATTACATATATATCATTATATATATATAGATATATATATATATATATTATGTTGTATACATATATATATATATACATATATATATATATATGTATATATAATATATTAATTATTTTAAAAAAATAATAATATATTGTATATTATATATATTGTATATTTATATATCATAAATAAATATTTTATATGTATAATAGAAATATTATATATACATATATGTATATATATTATATTGATTATAAAAAATGTGTTATACATGTTAGATTATATATATGTATCATATTTATGTTATGCATAAATCTATTGAGGTCATATTATATATGTATATTATATACAATATATATTGTGTATTATGTGTACTATTTATTTTACATGTATTACATATTATATGTATTTTGAATTGTACGAACTATATTATGAATATATATATATATATACTATAATATTAAATTATAAATATATATTCTATATATACATAAAATATACTTTATACATATATATTAAATTATATATTATATATATATAATATATTATATATTATATAAAAATATTAAATATTTATATTATAAATATTCTAAATATACTATATATATTATATTATTTATATTATATTATATATATATTATTTATATTATATCATATATCTATATATATATATCAAATATATGATTTATATTACATGTATATACATACTAAATGTTATATATATTAAATAGATATATATATATATATTTATTTGAACAAAAATATTTTACATATATCATACATATTATATATTATATATTATGTATATATTATGTGTCTTTTGTATATTATATCTTTTATATGTATATATGTTTTAATATAATATATGTTTTTTGATTTATTTTGTATATATTTTATATTATATTTTGTGTATTGTATATATTGATATTTTATGTACTTATATTATTTATATTATATTATCGGTTTGTATATTGTAAAAAAATTATCTATTATTGATATTATATGCAACATTGATGTATAAATGGAACTTATATATACTCTATCTTTGTAAATATTTAGGAACAACAACGAACAACAACAACAACAACAACAACAAACAACAAACAACCACGACAAACAACAAACAACAACAAACAACGACAAACAACGACAAACAACGACAAACAACGACAAACAACGACAAACAACAAACAACAACCAACAACAACAAACAACAAGGGGGGTTGAGGGTGGAGGGGAAGAGTACGCTCATGAGATCTTACTTGCGTTGATGCTACGCTCATGAGATGTTACTTGCACGTTGATGCTAGACAGGTTTTCTGGAACAGTTGAAACGTCCTTGCACAGTCTAAGGAGATGGTGCAAAGAGCTGGAAATCAGAAAGCAAAAAGCAACGCATTTGCTTCCAAAATGTGACTCATTACAAGATGGAGTTCACACGCAAGACGAAGGTGAAGAAGAAGGTTCGCATCAGTGGCACTCAGTTGCTGGACCAAGTGTGGCGCCACCTGAAGCGCGTTGTGCCATGCTCCTTGTCTACCAAAGACAAATGGACCAAAAGGGAATCCCAACGAATTCAGATCTATGTGTGGTCTTTTTTGTTTCGTTGGAACCATAAGCAAGACTTGAAAGGAGCTCTTGCCAAACTGACCTCGAAGGTCAACAAACGCGGCCGATGAAGTGAAAAAGGGCTTTGAAAGGCGAAGTGAGGTTTCGTTTTTTGAATTTCACACATTGACGATATTTCAACCAATGGAATTCAAGCATTCATGAACATTTTCCTAGCGCAATGTGGGACGAAAACCGCATTCGTTGTTTTGGGCCAAATGACAAAATCGTCACGGCGCCACAGTTTTAAGCAATTCTATCAAAAAACCCTTGCATGAAAATCATGAAAAACCACGGAGCCGCTATTGGCGCCGGTACCATGTTTGTATGTTTATAGACATATATATATATATATGTATTCTATATGTACGTTTGTATGTTTATATATACACAGTGACATATATATATATATACATATACATACGATCCCTTCCCTAGAACATATTCAATACATTTCAATACCCCCCAAATGAGACCTCTGGTGAAATGTATTGGAACGATTCATTTTGGGGGACCGTATGTTGGGTTTTTAAGGGAATGGGATTGCGCGTGACTTGAGAAATTGATTTGAGATATAGGACTTGTATCTAACCTGTCAAAGTGATGTTGAAGATCTTATTTATTGTTATTACTGCTGTTGTCGTTGTTGGTAGTGGCAGTGGGAGTGGTAGTCGTCGTGGTAGGTAGTAGCATGGTAGTACTCGCAGTAGTCGTAGTAGTCGTGGTGGTGGTAGTTGTAGTACAGCAGCAGTAGCAGCAGTAGCAGTAGCAGGAGTAGCAGTAGCAGTAGCAGGAGGATTAGCAGTAGCAGGAGCAGGAATAGTAGTAGCATCATTTCTATCACCATTGCTAATACTATTACATCACCATAATATATTTTAATATCTCACCAAATTCATAGTACAACTGGGGGATACTGGGATACTTACTAAATAGACATTTAATAGGGAAATGATGATGAGCCATGAAATTTGGCAGTTTTCCCCTAAATGTTCAGACAAACCAATATTTCAAGATCGCAGAATTCCATAGCATTTTCACATGTCTAAGAAGCCCCGAAGAATTCTTACCTGATGGTGGGTATATCACGGTCAGATTCCCAACCAGCATTGGTGGTATATTAGGTGCATTTTACAATGAATCACTATAACATATTATAATATCACATATATTCACCAAGAACATTAATTACCTATCGACATTGCGTGATATGTATGCATATATATATAATTAATATACATACAAGTACCATTGATATACATATAACATTGATATACCCTCTGGCAATCAAACATGGCAATTAAAAAATTCACCATTGATAGATATTTTTTCCATGAAAACCTCCATTTAGTTCGGGGATTTCCCAGCTTGCCACGTTTGATTACCGGACAGTATCCATCAAGAATACTTATTGCCTAAAGACATATCCACCATCACGTGCAAGCCGCTCTATCCCACCCCTTGGACTCCCAACCGCACGAGCCACCGAAGGCTGCTGAACCAGCAGCTTTACTGTGCAGCTCAGGCGTTGTAGCGCCTGACGTGGCGCTTGTCCAAGGGATTTCAACCTCGATTCTTGGTTGTCCAAGAATCGGTTGAAAGGATATTTGGGGCAAAACCTCATATGTTAGATGGTTAAATAAAAACATAAGTTTCCTGGAAATCTTCCCGTCATCCATTTGGTGAAACACCCATACCCATATACACCATATTATGTGCCATATTAAGTGACTTACAGTTGTTTGCCTTTGTGCTTGGTTTGAACCGCCATTTCTCTTGCTTGATGTCGGTTTCTGTCACAAATTCTCCAATATCTGCGGATGATGTCCCCATGTTGGTGAGTTCGAATCCCCCTGAAATCTCGTTCCATCCCCATGGAAATCACCATGAAAAATCCCATGGAAGACCCATAAAATACCCACTAGATCCCAAGTAAATCACCTAAAATCCCCAAATTCTGATTGGATCCCCATCCCAATTTCTGTTGGTGAAAAAAATGCACCACCTCATCCATCTGGCCACTGTCACATTCTGCTGGCTCCTGCGGGTAGACAGGGGCAGGGCTCCTGCAACCTGCACGAACTTAACATTGTTATATATGTAAAATAGCCCATGTAGAGGTGATTTGCATATCAAAATAGAGATGTTCCGTAGATATTGTAGTTTACCAGAGGGTTACCCCTGAATAGTGATCTCATCTGCTACTAAAATGGTAGATTTAAATGTTGTTTCAGGAAGAATCCTACAGATAACCATGGGTTTCGGTGTAATGTTCAAACATCTTCGAAGTCCTTCCATGGGACGTGAATCCCAATTGCGGATCCCTAACTTGATTCTGAGTGCGTGGGACGAGACCCCCGACTGAAGAAGTCCTCAATTTGCTTTTTTGGCTTTGGATATCCTTGGTTTTTGCCTTCTATGTCCATTGATACCATCCAGTGATGCTACCCCTCGGGTTATCAAATATGGCGGTCTGGGAAATCCTATCAATGGGCATTCAAATGGGAAAATCATCGAAGCAAAGTTAAAGTGGACTTTCCAGCTATCCATGTGTGATGACACCAGAGGGTAACCATGGTTGTCAACCACCAACTCAGATGCACCAGGCTTCATCAAGCAACGGGACACGCCTCTACACGCAGGACTGCGGAGATCGACAAACCCAGAAAACGTTTCCATGCCTCAGCCACTACAAGAAACTTGCTTTTCACTGGATTGGTTTAAGGGAAAGTTGGCATTTACGGGAAAACATCGGTTTTTACATGTTTTTACACTCAACCGCAGGGGCTTTCTTGTCAACTTACCCTTCCAGTTCTGGGATCTTTGGAATCCCAGAGAACTCACGGGCTTTGTGAAGGTAAATGGCAACAACCTTAGAAGTCATACCGGATCCCAATGGGATGTTTGTCTGTTTACTTGTTTTGTTTGTCTTGGTGGTGGTTTAGTGGTTTAGTGGTGGTTTTGGTGGTTCAGTGGTGGTTTAGTGGTGGTTTAGTGGTGGTTTAGTGGTGGTTTGATGGAAGATCAAACCAATGGGGGTGATATATGATACAACCAGGAGAATCCCTGGGATTTTTCATGGGACAACCCAAAGACCGACAACACAGTTGGAAGTCCCAAAAAGATGAGACAAACATCGTCCCCGACATCCTAAGGTCTTCACAACTGTATCCTCCAAACCAGCTGTCGCTGCCAGAGCCAAGATTTCAGCCTCTCAGCTGGGCCATGGCACTGCGTGTCAAGTTTCAAAATCTCCGTGTCAAAACGGAAAATGACAATGAACCACTGGATTTTCTGGCAGAAAATATCCCTGGTTGTTTACGCAATTGGACATGGGACAAAATCTAAAACCTCTGGGAAGCACAAACCCTGGCTACTATGAGATGAACAATCTCACTTGGAGGTCCGTTTGACCCTTACTACCCTGATTCCACTTAAATGAGCTCCGTAGTCACCATTTGGGGTCCATTTTGGTCACTCATAATCGTCACTTACATCCCTGAAAACGATGTATTTTTTGCACCCCGTCCCATGATCGTTTTCAAATGACTTTAATCATCTTCCAAGCCCAGAAGATTCTGCGTTCAAAAGGTTACAGTACTTGTCAGGGATTCTACTCCTTCGTGGAGGGCACAACCCGATTCGTTGGGCTTGGTCAGGTGAGCCATGGATAGCCATGGTTGATAGGTACTTCGTGAAAATTATGGGTGAGTCATAATCACTTCCCCAAAAAATCTTGCGCATAATTTAACTCAGAAACCATGGTTTAGTAACGGATTTACACATATTTTGGATTTTTTAGTATGAGGGGGAAGTGATTGATCTCCAACAAACCAGGTAGGTCACTAACCCCCTATACTACCCCACCAACATGATTAATGTGAATTGCAGATAAGGAACTAATCTCCACAATTAACCTACCTGGGGTATTTCAGAACCAATCAAACATAATTTATCAACTTTGAATTCCATATTTGAATGCTTAAAACATCTTAAAACCCCACATTCAACAGATAAATCCCCATGTTTCATCACCAATCGACCATCATTTATCCCTCATCTCCCCGAATTTTGCTTATATGAGGGAAACTCCATGATTTACAGGGGATGTAGCTATAAAGCTCCATTCATTTCGGGCATTTCCCCATGATGAAATCCCCACTATTTTCGGGTGAAATCGCCCCTAAGTTCTAGGCGAACATCCGAAGCTCACCCATGTCCAGCCTCGGGGGAATTCACCAAGGGAGACATTTGAAAAAATGGGGGATTCCAATTTCAGCCGTGAACAGGGACTTCACCCACCAGAATTGGGATTTTTGTCGCATCATTTTGGATTTCAACTCATGATTTAACAATCATGCTGGTAGAGTGGGATATTCCAGGGAATTATTGATCAATCATTAAAAAAACAGAACAAGCATCAAAATTGTGATATTACCAACAAAAACGGTAATATAATGAGATATAATGGAGTGTTTCCACTGGCAGGAACACACTAAAAGGATAGGAAAACCATAGTTTCCCCGGGAGAATCCACAACTGGCCAGGCTTTCCATATCTATGTCAATTTACTGGAGGGTGTTTCCAAAAAATGGATACCGATTAACAGATATAAAATCATATAAATCCTTATAAAACCATATCAGAGTTTTCTACTTCCTACTGGGCTGAAGTTCGATTGAGTCACCTCCCAACGGCTGACCACGTTGCTTCCTCTTGCCTCCCGTTGCCTCCCGGTCTCAGCCGCAGGCGTCCAATCTGCTTCCGGAGGAAACAGGGCGATGAAGTCCCTCAGGGCCTCTTCCGCTCGAGCGGCTGGATCCAGGCTAACCTCGGAACTGGGAAATCCCCAAAAATCGAGATTTTGATGGGAAAACCATAGGAAAACCATGGGAAATATGGGAAATCCCCTGTAAATGGAGCTTTCGTAGCTTTGGGGAAAAAAAATCTACAACTGGAGGGTTTTTCCAGCAAACCATGCTTGATTGTCGGAGGGTAGTTCTTGATCGACCAGTTGGGATGGAGAGGTTCTGGGCGGGATCCTCAATCGCATTGCAGTTCCGGGCTGCAAACAACAGCGACCACAAGCGACCACGATGCGACGGGAAACTACCCAAGCATCAATCGATTTAGGGTAAATGTCGCAGGAACCCATGGTTTTACCAGCCAAATCGTGATGGTTTCCTGTACGTAATTGTTCCATTCAACCAATTCTGGTGATTTTCCCTGGTTTCCCCAAGACTTTCCAGTCAAATTTTACCAGCCATAAAGATGAAATATTCTGGTTTTCCTGGGATTTCCTTCGGTTTCCGGACCGAGGCATCCTGCAGAAGGCGCTTGCAGTGCTGCAAGCACTCTCCCGGCTTATCCGCGTCAACGCCTGTCAGTTGGAAAAGGATACCTGGCACTGCTTGAAACCAGGAAACCCCTGGCCCTGCTGTTGGGGTTTCCACACGCGCCTTCGTAGCAACCGTGGAGGCCTGCCAGCAAACCCGACGGATGCGCCATGTTCACGACCTCGTAGTAGTTTTTATATATGCCACGTTCAAAACATGGTCATCCATTTCTATAACGGGAATCTTTGTATTGGCCACTATAATGAACCATAATGATGGTATGACCATCCCTGGCTATACTATGGTTATACAATCCAACTTTTGATCATGGCACATTGTCACATAGGTCATGATATCTCAATATGACACACACATAACATAACATAACATAACATAACATAATATAACATAACATAACATAACATGTTGCTATTCCGTTTGATACTGTTGACTCAGTGGCTAGTCTGTTTCTTGGGCACTCCCCCTAGATAATGGCAAAAGAATCGTCTCAGAACCTACCCAAACCGATGTTTACCCGCATGGTATCCCCATTCTTGGTTGATTAAGTCAGCTTCATTTCCCCTATTTTCATTGCTCAATTTTGGCAAATGACAAGAGTTTCCATTAGTTTCAATTAGTTTCCATTAGTTTCCATTAGTTTCCAAGTCTCAGAGAAGCCCATTTGGGATGGTTCTCCTTATCAACCCTTCTACTTACCCACTTGCGGAGGTTTGTCAGTGAGTTCGTGATCATTGTCCAAGATACGTTTTGCGAAGAAAAAAAACATAGGTTTGGAAGCCCATGTTACAAGTTGACCCTTCTAGACCCCTTTTTTGATGGTCATACCCCCAATCAAACTTACTTTGATCCCACGTTTTTTTCGGTCAAATCCCAAAGTTGCTTCGATGAAATCATATGAAATCCCAATTTTTCTTGATTAAATCGTACTTCGTGGAGATTATATAAATTCCAATTTTTGCGGATCAAATCCCAACTTTCTTGGCGGAATCCACTGCCTGGCTCCTGGTCCTCTTCGACCTCAGGCTCAGCCTCTCCTGAGGGAAGGGTAGAGACGTTGATCAAACCCTTTACCAACAAAAACAAAATAATGGATTTATATAATCAAAAAAAAAATGTGAATTTAACCAGCAATAATGTGGATTTACCCATCAAAAATTGGGATATGACGATCAAAAATAGAAGGTTCAACCATCAAAAATGGTGGTTTAACCAAAAGAAAGTAGGCGATTCATCCATACTTAGGATGTTTAGCTTTAGCAGAATTGATGTTTCACCACCCAAAAAGTGGGGTTCACGCAACATGTTGTTTCACCAACAATAATCAGTTTGAGCCAAGAAACACATAGTTTTAGCAACCAACATGTTGGGAGGGGTATCTGTCCAAGACCTGATTTGCCAGCATAAACGCTGGTGTAAGAAGCAAACAGAAAGACGAAAAACATTCATGAACCCAGCTTTGCAACCCAACAGCAGGTTCCGCAGGGCCAGGGTTGCAGGGTTCCAGGGTTCCGTTCCAGTTTTCAGGGTCGGCCAAAAACGACGCACTCCAAGACCCAGAGATTGAAACCCAACAGTCACTGCTGTTGGGAATTCGGGTTTTACCAACATCAACGAGGGTTTCAATGTGTGTTTTTCACTAAGAAAAGTGAGGGGGTGATCAAAAACATGTTGGATTCTATTCCGGAAGGGGTGGGAGGTTGGTCAAAAAGAGCGGGAACTTGTACCAAGGCATGAAGGCTCCACCCAATATTGACCCCCATTTTGCGGTGGAAATTTCCCATACTGAATGTATGAGTTGGCACATGGGAATAACACGCGTGAACGGGTATCATACTGTGGATGGAAGACATCCTGCACCACCTTGGATGGTTGAAACCCTTTTCATAATGGGATTATATACAAGGTGTGTAGCTCGGATACAACTGCTATCAGCAGCGTCACGGCCATCCAAACAAAATGAGTATGGGCCAAGAATCAAGACCAGAAACCCAAGAAAGGCACCTCATGTTTTTTCTTCACCAGCTATTATGGATGGAGTGGCAAACACAATACTGAATCCCAAGAATGAATGGTCTTGAATTTCCCAATCAATTGTATTATTGGGTAGATTGTCGTACAGTTTGGGATTGGATTTACGATGATTTACAACATTGCAACATATGGGTTTGTCTGAAAATAGAATATCCTAAATCTTATAGTTATAGAATCATCATATGTTCCATTAATTAATCTTTTTTGCAGGTATGCCATATTTTCACACACGCCCTTGTTTATTAGATTGGTTTGAGAGAAAAGTGGCAGTTTACACCCAATAATCCCATATTATCCATATTATCCATAGGTTTTTCTCTGGATTTTCTCAACAAAACCACCCCGGAAATTCCAGGCCCCGTTTTCTTCCAACACCGTCGACCCATCGGTCGACCCATCGAGACCCAGGGCCTGGAACTTCTTCGGTCTTTTTCTTTCGAACCAGGGCCACCAAACGAGCAATCAAACGGTCCTGAGGAAATGAAGTCAAACGCTGCCACGAAATGGGGCTTCAAAAAAGGGGAACCAAAGGACCCTGAAAAAAAAACAGTCGTCATTCTTCGTATCTGACCATCCGAGAATAAAAGACGATTATGTTCAGCCCTAGATGTGGAGATTTCCTAAAATGGGGGGGACCACCAAATCATCTCCGTTGTTAGACCGTTGGGCTTAGTATTGAAACAACCATGGTGACTTTGGGGATCCCCCATTTTAGGAAACCTCCATGTGATAGGCTGCTGGGACATCACAGGTTGTGGCCAATCAAAACCATATGCCATGGTCGTGGTGACTTCATCAACCATGTTATTTTGGATTCGATGAACATAGAATGGGGATGTATCATGGCTTGTCATGGGATATACTGGGATACATATTGAAAATATGGGGTATGCTTTTCTATCCCATAATGGGGATCCTTATAGTAGGTATACTAACCACTATTCACTATTGAAAGATGGATGACAATCCCCGGGTAGAGTATATCATCCAACTTTTAACCATCACACACATGATCAGAATTGAATGCCTGTTCAACTTCCGTGAGTTCTATGTGATTTCCTGAGACAAATCCACACACTTTGTTCCACTCAGAAAACCTAAACTACACTTGCAATGAAAAATGCACCATGAAACACGGCTGCTGACCAAGAACACCCCAGACTTAAACCAATGGAAGCGAAATCTATCCCTGGTTGGGTTGCTTTAGCCCTTCCCAAAATATCTGTAATTGGGACCCCCAAATAATCTGAATAATAATCGTATCCCACATTGTTTCGCTATTTGGCGGTCATATCCACATAATTCTGGCGATTCCAATTATACACCTATAGGAATCATTGGTTAACATCTCGGTGTTTGATGGTCAAAACCTACGCACCCAATTCTGTTGTTGATTGATATCATATCTTTACTTGCGTATATCATTATATATCCTCTTGAATCACCATGTTTGAGACTTAAAATCCAGTATACGATGTTGTTCTATTGAAAAACATCCCATATTTGTGTGGATCAAATAAAAATCTTAATCTGTGACTTCCCAGGAAGTCCCATTATTCTCCATCATCTCCCATGAAGTTCCCACGATCTACACACGTAAAATGGCGCTGTTTTCAGCTCAATCCAAAACCTCCAACCAGAGCGGAGGGGGACCTGCTTCAATAGCGCAGTATTTCGAAGCTTCGACTGAGCACAGCGACGGGGGTGACCTACTGCCTAAATGGAGCCGGAAGAGGAACTGAGATTAAGGATGCAGTGAATCATTTTTTTTGTTCCAAAAAACAAAGACATCTGATAAAACAAAAGGCTTGCACATATGAATATGTGTTGAAATCCAGAGATTGTTTGATGTTCATCCCTTTCCAGGCCATCAAGAAAAGTTTCACCTGCCTTCGGCAATGCATCCACAGCTGCCCGGAAAGCCAACTGCACGCAAGAAAGAAGTGCTGACTACAAGAGCGCAAGCATGTAGCGAGAGATGCCCAAAAATGCTGACCACACTGGTATGTTGAAATTTACATTTGTTTTTCTTCACTATCACTACTGTGTCCTTTTAACCTGAACAATAAAAACAGCAATAATGGTTGCAATAGTAGTAAGAATTATAACAACAAGAATGATAAGAAAAGACTATCACCACCACCACCATCACCACCTTGATTTGCTGTAGACCAACCTAATCCACCGATTCCCCAGGTTCCCCATTCGCTGAAAGTCGTCCTCCACGGTGCTGCGACCCGCATTCGCCGGCAACTTCCTGCAAAAAATCAGGATTTCACCGTTGGAAAAGGGTTTTTTCATGCAAATAATTGCTCGAATTGATGGCTATGTGAATGGAGAAAATGACGACAAAGATCCAAAGTTTCTCAAATTTTGGGGTGCCGTATTTTGCAACAAAGCCATGTGACAACAGAAATGGGGGTGCAAGGGGATCCAAGGGGGATGTTCGAGTTCCAGCTGAAATGGACATCCCATCCCCCTAATATTCAACATTGGGACCATTGAACGGCGTGTTTAGTATGAATGGGGAAGGATTCATGATGATGGCACCGAAACTAATTCTTGTTGATTTGAAATTCCATAGTCCACACAATCTGTCAGCCAATGGCTGCCCAATCCAATGTCAACCTCGGAGAAAAATACTCTGTTGCTCAATACCCCCCTTTAATGAACAGAGGGATCGTAATACAAGAAATTCCTGGCTCAGCAGCTTGCTGCCAAGGAACTCTGCTAGCGCAGCAATAAGCTTGTCCATGGCATCAAGGGCCCATTGGAAATTGCAACAGGGTCACTTCTCGCTGAAGACGGAGATGACCCCCGAATTTACGGTCATTTCCTGTTGGGAAAATGATGATTCACCACAAGATTTGGCGATATCACATGCTTTACTATGTTCAGACGAAGTCATATGTTTCATGTTGCTTCTACATTGCCAACAATTGCTGTCAAACAGCTTGGAAATCACAACGGAGCAGCATCAAATTGATACGGAATCCTATCCCAACAATATGAATCTTGATAAACTCACGCAGCCTTCCAGATGTTTCCATATCTGTCAACAAGTTACCCAGCACAAGTCGACAAACAAAGTTATGGCTCTGCAGACATGGCTGGTTTCAAGCGAGCTGAGGCGGCATCACAAAACAACAACGGCTTCAGCGCAGGTTTTTAGGATAGCCTGATATACTCTCCGGTAATCCGCTCCATGGCTTGCTGGAAATCCACCCTTTATAGATGTGGGTCCACTGGCACCCCCAGGCCACGCCTTCCTTCGCGGGGTGCCTGCAAACAAAAGAGACGTGAACAAAAGCGATGCAACAAGAGGTTAAAAATTGTCGGTTGCGCATCCCATGATGTTGAAAATCATATTCCCATTTTGCCACCATGTTCTTGGCGAAATCACCTTTTTGATTGCTTAAAATCCCATAAATCCCATAAATCCCACATTACTCGCTGAGGGACATAGCTGTTGAGTCACCACGACAGATCCCAGCCCCCCCAGCGACAAACGCCTGGGCGACTGGCACCTGAGCCTTCGTGTTTTCCCCTTCACAGGCTGGCGGGCTGCAGCCTGCGCCATGTACCCCAAAAAACTGGGGAGTTCACTGAGTTCACCAACAAAAGATTGGGATTTCACCAACCAAAATTGGAATTGAACCAACGAAAAATTGGGATTTAACCGAACAAAATGTGTGGATATGATCACCCAAACTTGGGATGTTTACCAACGAAGATGGGGATCTGACTATGCCACCCATCAATCCAAATGGGAAATTCATCGGAGACTGCAAAATGGTAATTTCCCGATTTGAATTCAAAGGTGATCAATTCCCAACCATCTGCCCAGCTATTCCTGCCATAATATTGCGGGATGTGTGGCAAGGCAGATTTTTAGCTCAGCATGACAAAGCTTTGCTTATGGTGGTAGAATGGTAGGATGCTTAACTGGTAGGAGCTTGGACATTTGACCATCCGAAAGCGCCCATGAAATCGGAACGAGAGCTGCCCCAGAACTACTGCTGACTGCAACTATTCCCCACCAGAACACATTGCGGATAGTGAAACACGGCAGAAAAAAATAAAGTAAAGAGCAAAACACAAGCACGAGCCAAAACTTATGTCAAGACATTGATATGAGTTATGAGGATGAACATCCAGAACTAGCAGCTTCAATGGGAATTTCAGGACCCTAAAATGGAGGCCCTGTGCTACAGAAGGCCATATTTTGTGGGGCTATTCCCTTACATAGGCCTTTCATTGACCTTACATGGATCAGTACCTCTAATTTAGGTCCCTGAAACGTACTCTGATATAGTAATCCACAAAAAGATAGAAAAGTATAACTTGCCACTATTTTTGTAGGATTTCACGATTCTCTCTTTTCAGGGGTTGCTGGGAGGCTTCGCGTTCTTCCACTAATGAATCACTCCAAGTTGCCAAACAAAAAATCACCTTCGAAGGGAGTTCACAATTGTTCCAACTTCCATGAAACGCGTGATGTTTAAGACCCCAAAACAGGGGAAGTATCTGGGGACCCCTGTCATTATTAAAGAAAAACGGTTTTTGCTGCTGAAAATCTTCAAATTGCGCTAGTCAAATCCACTGTTGGTTGGTTTTACAAAGATGGCTAGTTTTAGATATTCAGATAGATAGATAGATAGATTGATTGATTGATTGATTGATTGATAGATTAGGTAGGTAGGTAGATAGATAGATAGATGGATGGATGGATAGATAGATAGATTAGATAGATTCTTTAGCTGACTAGTACATATCCCACTGATGGCAAAGGATTGAAGGATTAAGCTACTCATTGAAGGTGTCCCAAGTATCATATCAATCAAGTTGGTTCTATCTCCACCAAGAAAAATTATAGTTGAGATAGCCATTCACTGGTTTATACAGGAAGATTTCCCCAGTATCTCTACTAATTGTTGGTGATATTCTCCCGTACTCAAACATGGCTTGCCGGAAAATACCCCGTTTAAAAGGAAATTCCTAGCTATAAACATCCATGTAGTTTGCGGCGTTCCCAGCCAGCACGTTTGATGACACCGGAGGAAATTATCCACAAACATCCCATTGTTATCCCTATTAAACCCTATAAAACCATGCAAAACCATGTAAAACCACGTAAAACTGCGTAAAACCATGCAAAACCAACCGCGTAAAACCATGTAAGACCATGTAAAACCATGTCAAACCATATGTGTAAAACAATGTAAAACCATATAAAACCATATAAAACCATGTAAAACCATATAAAACCATGTAAAACCATACAAAACCATGTAAAACCATATAAGAAAATATAAAACCATATAAAACACGTAAAACCACGTAAAACCATGTAAGAACCATGTAAAAATCATGTAACGCCATTTAAAAAAAAAAAAAAACATGTAAAAATCACGTAAACCACGTAAAGCCATGTAAACCCATTTAAAAAAAAAAAAAAACATGTCAAACCATACAAGACCATGTAAAACCATAATTATAAGACCATATAAAACCATATAAAACCACATAAAACCACGTAAAACCACTTAAAACCATGTAAAAACCATATAAAGGCATATGTGAAACCATGTAAAAACCATATAAAAGCATGTAAAACCATGTAAAAACTATATAAGAAAATATAAAACCACGCAAAACCATATAAAACCACACAAAACTATGTAGAACCATTGAGTATCCCCATTTTTTCATGGTTGCCCAGTTGGCGGGACATGGCGAAAATCGCCACCTCCAGCTTCGTTCGGCGCATCCAAACTCAGAGGCTTGGCCTGCCAGGCGCAGCTGCCAGCGACATGCCAAGATAACATCATTCATTCATATTCATTCTATAGTGGTTTCTATAAACGGGAGATCCCCAATAGCTGGATGGCTCCAAATTGGAAAATCCGAAAATGAAATGGATGATTTGAGGGTACCCCTATTTTAGGAAACCCCCATGTGAGTATGGGGTCAAAATTAAAGACCTGGGAGACAACAGATTGGAATGTCCATTTTTAGTCTTAACAATCCAATGCTTGGCGTACCCAATTTTGACCCATACCCGTATAGTAGAGTTGATTGGAAAAAAGACATCTATGCCAGCTATCTCATGAAAAAACCAGAAGCCGATTGGAGTCTTGAAAAAGAAACATCATGAATCATATACTAGACCAATCAAAGGACATCAAAGGACCACTCTCGCTTTAGATGGGTCGAAATCCAAGGTTTCCGTGGGATTTTTACAGAAAACCATGTCATTTCGTGGCAGTTCATGACCTGATTTCACAAGTCTTCTGGGATCATCACAAAAACACCAGTCTTGGTGTCGTCCACTTTGAATTGCGTATCTACGGTTGTGGCGATCAAAACAAGGTACCAATGAACCTACAAATGGTTGGTCACTCTTCGGAGCCTAAACCATCTGTTGGAGGGCCTGTATATGACCATATCTCCCAATATTGGTTGGTTATATCATGTTATCCCCCGGATATCCGGATACCCGGGAAAAATCCCATGGTTTAAAGCCGCATTGAATCCTGGAGGTACCCATCTCCCCAGGTGCCCCTTTCTTCGTTGCTGGGAGCCTTCAAGATCTCGGTGAGTTTCAGCAACTGCGGAGCGCTTTTCGGAGCAACTCCATGATTTTCCACGTAATACAGTAAATCGAAAGGAAACCTTTACCCTCTGGTAAACTAACATAGCTATTGAAAACGGCCATTTATACTTGATGTTCCCATTAAAAATGGTGATTATCCATCATTGGAAAAAGTGATTGGAAAAATCATTCAATGAATAAAATCATGAGAATTCATTGGAAAAAAAACACCTGAAACCATGCGACTTTTGCTGCGGGAAAATGATTGTAGCAGAAACGTCTTGACATCTTAACTTGAGAAGGGGAACACGAAAGGTAGGTAATCAAGAAGGGGAAAAAAATGGAGGGCGGCCAAAAGAAAAAATCCTGATGAGGAAACCCCAAACAATTGCAGGTGCAGAAAGGCGTCTCCGTGCCAAAAGTGTCTAGGTACAAAAGCCTCTTTGTGCAAAAATTTGATAAAAATTCTGTGTGTAAAAGTTGGCCTGTGTAAGTGTAATACTTTCTCTGTTTAAAAGCATCTGGGTGNGTACAAAAGCCTCTTTGTGCAAAAATTTGATAAAAATTCTGTGTGTAAAAGTTGGCCTGTGTAAGTGTAATACTTTCTCTGTTTAAAAGCATCTGGGTGCAAAAGAAACCGCGTGTAAAAAAAGGTCTCGGTGCAAAAGGTTCTCTGGTATAAAAAACTCCACGCGTTTTCAAGATGCTGTGAACACAGTGGTTTTGGGCGCGTGCACATAAGCTTCTGCGCGAAAAAGTCTCAGTGTGTAAGGGCGTCTGTGTGTAAGAGCCTGTCTGCGCAAAAGCCTCTCTGTATAAAAGTTTCCGTGGGTAAANCAACCTCCTGAATAATCAGGCAACGGGGCTGGCCACCCTCCCCTTTACTTCGTAAAGTAAAACTCAAGGTAGCCCCGCTGGAGCTACCTTTCGTGATTATTCCCACTGATGAGTTGAGGAACAAAGAGGTTTTTACATCCATTTTGAACAACCCGTGAATAAATCAATGGTAAATTGGCCTTTTCCCCAAAGGGGACATCTTTAGTGGCACTTGTTTTCCATCTATATACATGATATTTGGATCTATAGCTAGCATTTGGTTCACACGATTACACCTCAGCGACATATAAGATATACCCACCAGTAATATAGTGTAACATGCATTTATATAGATGTATATATATATATATATGCAGATAGCTTCTCAGCAGCTTCTCAATGCTGACTATCCATTTACTTCCTACTTGGTGGCTCATCCCACTTAGTAAGTGGGTTTTAACCCCAGTTACAAGTGGATGCACCCTGTTCATCCCATTTATAACTGGGGTTCTAACCCACTTCCTAAGGGACCAGGAATCCGACCAGGAACGTGGGCGGAAATTAACCACGTTTTCCTCAACATAGCCATGTTTTTCATCATTTTGGGGTATAGCAACCCTCCAATCAGATAGAACAATAAAATTCTACCAAAATACTCTCTCACATTGCGAAATGTCGTATCGCCGAACCGACGGCCGACCAGCTTGTGTGGGCCGCCGATCCACTAACTGTACATCACCAGAAAGCCGGGAGTCGCAGCGCGCCGAGCCCGGACCGATGTTTGAAGAGAACCAACAAATCATCCACCACAGGGGGGGAAAGGGGGACACGCCCCACACACGAAAAACCTCCAAAGGCNGAAGAGAACCAACAAATCATCCACCACAGGGGGGGAAAGGGGGACACGCCCCACACACGAAAAACCTCCAAAGGCAGCACCAAGAGCCGCCAAACTACCCGCACCGACCGAACCCTCAGGAAGGGCCTCACAAGCAACCAGATGTCGCACCCAGACACGATACAAGGTCTTCACCGGCGGTACCACAAAACCATCCAGGGTGTGATCGTCCGCCAACCGCCACCGACCATCGTACCAAAAAGGGGGCAAACACCCAGTGTCAAAGACGAACTGCCACAGCAACTCCAGAGCGGAGATCTCGGTCCACCCACCACCAGACCCAGGATACCACCGCAAAGACGACAGCCACTCAACCAACTTGCGAGTGAAACCATCATGCAGCCACAAAGCAACCTNCACAAAAGAGCTTGGCAAGCCCAACATGAAAGTCTGCAAGCCGTACCGCCAAGACACTAGTACGATCCACCTGCTGGAACAATGCCCGAAAAGCCGCGTCTCTTGCAAATGCCCCCACACAGGCCTTCGCTTCACGGTCAGCATAGGAGTTGAAGAGAGCAAGGATGCGCTGATGTCCCTGAAGCTCCGCAGGGTTCTGATGTGCCTTAACCCACCGGATCACAACCTGGCCCCAACTTTGATGTGCAGAGACCTGGCAAAAGTACTCCCAGAGATCACGATGCTCATGTGGCAATCGATGTCCACGTTGGCGAGCCGGCAATCGTAGCAACTGTTCTGCGATACGAACAACGGCGGCATTATCACAGAAGATCGTGACCTTACCAAAGGACCCGACTGCAACACAAATGGCCAGCACCTCAGCCCTGTAGCTGGACTGATCCAACCCGGGGACAATCCCTGCCCAAACAACCTGATAAGATCCAGGACTAGCCAGTATGACTGCACCACCCGACAAACGAAGTTTAGGCTTAGTGGGGCACAAACAACTCCCATCCGTGAACACAAACTGCCTGGTCTCAGAACTGGAGATAACGACTTGCGGCAACTCAAGCCCACACAGTGTGGCCTGCCAATCCCTCAGGCCAGCAGTTTCGTCCCAAATGCCATACGCCCATGTGTGGTCCGGCAGAGTCTGACCATCCAACTCCTTCAGAAGCGCAGCCCGAAGCTCCGCACCCGCAACGCAAAACTTCGCCCGATGCAGACGAGAATCAGGTTCTCCACACAAAGGGCACGCGTTCGAAACCTGGACACCAACCGCCTGTGCAAGGCAGTCACGAGTAAAGGTCACGCCAGTAAGCTGCGAGAGCAGCAACGAACGGTCCGCAAGAGAGAAGCGTTGCCACACTTTGGAAAGCTCAGCANGTCACGAGTAAAGGTCACGCCAGTAAGCTGCGAGAGCAGCAACGAACGGTCCGCAAGAGAGAAGCGTTGCCACACTTTGGAAAGCTCAGCATCAATAGCGCGAATCTCACCGCAATCCTTCCTATGAGTCAAATTGCTCCCGACCTTCTGCAGCCACGATGACTCTAACACACGTTTCACCGCCTTAAGTGGTGTGTTAACGAGGTGAAAGCATCGACCAGAGTCATCAGAGGCAACCAGCCCTTGCACGATCCACTCAAACGACCGGAGCTGCTTAGAAAGGAGGAAGGAAACCCCGCGCGTAGCAGAGCGCAAAGCACACAACCCCCTTTGCATACGAGGACGNGCCTGAGATGATGAGTCTGGACTTTTGCCACTTACTACCAGGCAAACCTTTTGCCCTCTGCAGTCTGCGATGCCCAGCCTTAATTCGCATGTTGCGCTTTGCCGCAGCGCGTCGCTTGCAATACGGCATATCAGCTCCGAGGTCGACTGCCTGCAGACGGACCGGGATATGTGCCTCTCCAAAGGCAACTTGCTTGAGCCGTTTCCTCCCACCTTTACATGCACTCCAAAGCCAGCACTTTTCAGGCGAAACTGGGAAAGCACAGACCTCAAGAAACTCATGAATCTTCGGCAGAATGCTGACAATAGGACCGACCTGACGTGCGACCACTTGCCAATTGTCAGCATATGTGACAGGGGTAACTTCCGCCTCCGCCATGACGTAATGAGCAAAGAAAAGGCTCATACAAAACATACCCACGACCGACAAGGGGTCCCCTTCCGGCACACCAGCCGTAGACTTCCTCAAAGTGTCCGCGGCAGGATACACACACCCCGCAACCAGGATCTGCCTCTNCCACGACCGACAAGGGGTCCCCTTCCGGCACACCAGCCGTAGACTTCCTCAAAGTGTCCGCGGCAGGATACACACACCCCGCAACCAGGATCTGCCTCTCCATTCCGTCCAGTGCTTTCATCCATGCAAGCACAATTGCTGACGGCAAGCCAAAGTGGAGCATGACGGCCGTGACTAGAGGCCGCCTCATAACGTTGAACGCTTTGATAATGTCCAGAACCACCCCGGAGGGGGAACATCCTGCAGCTTCCTCCTCAGCGACGAAGTCAGCAACATACCCCCAAAGCGACCTTGTGGACAGACGCGGCCCAACTGTAGGCAAAGCCTGCTCATGGCACAGCTGCAGAAGCTGGAAAGTGCGAATCCTCGCCCATATCCGATAGACAACCGAGGCAACCGAGATGGGCCGAACCGATTTCCAAGTGGGTATACCTTCATCTTTGCGCAAGAGAACAAGCAGCCACGTCTGGAGCTGTCGAGGCCAGCAGCCGCCTTTCTCAATGATCGCAAACAACCGAAGCAAAGGCGCGACCGCCTGCTCAGGCAATAAGCGCAATTCACCGACCGACCACCCACAGGTACCTCTCATGGTGGCCACCTTGGCCCTCGCCAAGGCAGATCGCCAGTCAGCAAAGGACACCGGCGGGAGAGAAACTTGCTCTTTCCCGGGGGTACGTTCAAGCAGTTCCGCCCACGGGCAGGCATCATCAAAATCCTTCTCACGCTGCCAAAACTCGCTCCAACCAGCGAAGAAAGAATGACTCCAAACCGCTGGGTCCAACGAAACTTCCCTCTTGGCAAGAGAGGCAGCCTCAGTCCTTGACACTTTTCGATCCAATCGAAGAGATGTATCCATTACCTCAACAACATCACAATCGATTTTACCAGAAAGACGATCTCCAACCTTGAATCCATGTCCCGGCTGCACCTGAATCCATTGTTTCCCATCAGGGAGCCAACGCTGCGGCAGCAACCGGACGGGAGAGCTAACTTCCATCTCCAGCACTGGCGGATGTGGCCTGTCTTTGATCAGACGATATGCCAAACTACCATTCTTCTTCTTCCAAGACTCATCCACGTCAGCTGCAAAAGATTCTCGCTTTGCTTTCCAACACCGGCGACCGATATCTTGCGCATGCTCCGCGGCCTTTGCAAGAAACAGCTTCAAGGTCGGCAACCCCGGGAAAACAAAGATCTCAAAGCCAAAACACTCTCGAACCCATCGCGGAAACCTGGGTCTGATTGGTGAACCATAAATGGCCGCCCACAGCAGTGCCACCTCAGTGTTGAAAGCTTCACTGGACTGCCGTCCACGTCCACGCGACAATTTCCGTACCAGGGCCTCCAATTGACGCACAAGCTTTTGCCACCTCCTAGCATCCAAGGCCACAGACGGGCACGAAAGCCGAAAATCTGCACCCCGACCCGCACGGAACCTAGGAGGGGCCCAGTCCCTAAGAACAGGCTCCAAAGCTTGACCACGACCTTTCCAAGTTCGCTTAGAATGAACGTCAGGTTCCTCCACCGCTGCACAGAGCATTTCTTCAGCAATGATGGACCAATTCGAAAAGGCCATGTCCATCTGACCCTCGTGAGCCGGGGAATCGACCTGCCGTTCCCAAACCGAATCAGCAACCGATGCCGCCATACCTTCTAGAGCCTCTCTATGAACCGAGAACTTATCCAGCGGTTTAGGCATGATCCACTTCAGCACACGAAAATTGTGGTCCGGCAGAGCAAACTCCGTCACAAGAACTGCATGCGTCGACAAGTCTTCGTGAAAACTCACCTCTGAAGACACCAAGAATGGCAGCAGCGAAGGATTAGCCAANTTCCAACACCGGCGACCGATATCTTGCGCATGCTCCGCGGCCTTTGCAAGAAACAGCTTCAAGGTCGGCAACCCCGGGAAAACAAAGATCTCAAATCCAAAACACTCTCGAACCCATCGCGGAAACCTGGGTCTGATTGGTGAACCATAAATGGCCGCCCACAGCAGTGCCACCTCAGTGTTGAAGGCTGCACTGGACTGCCGTCCACATCCACGCGACAACTTTCGTACCAGGGCCTCCAATTGACGCACAAGCTTTTGCCACCTCCTAGCATCCAAGGCCACAGACGGGCACGACAGGCGAAAATCTGCACCCCGACCCGCACGGAACCGAGGAGGGGCCCAGTCCCTAAGAACAGGCTCCAAAGCTTGACCACGACCTTTCCAAGTTTGCTTAGAGTGAACGTCAGGTTCCTCCACCGCTGCACAGAGCATTTCTTCAGCAATGATGGACCAATTCGAAAAGGCCATGTCCATCTGACCCTCTTGAGCCGGGGAATCAACCTGCCGTTCCCAAACCGAATCAGCAACCGATGCCGCCATACCTTCTAGAGCCTCTCTGTGAACCGAGAACTTATCCAGCGGTTTAGGCATGATCCACTTCAGCACACGAAAATTGTGGTCCGGCAAATCAAACTCCGTCACAAGAACTGCATGCGTCGACAAGTCTTCGTGAAAACTCACCTCTGAAGACACCAAGAATGGCAGCAGCGAAGGATTAGCCAAACAANGCAAACTCCGTCACAAGAACTGCATGCGTCGACAAGTCTTCGTGAAAACTCACCTCTGAAGACACCAAGAATGGCAGCAGCGAAGGATTAGCCAAACAAAAGGTATGCCTGGTAGTCCGCTGACATGTTGGTTGAGGTTGAGTGCCATCGCGTTCCGCAACAAGCTGTGCAGTATCAGCCCAACCTTCCGACACAAGATCTCTCACCTCCTGAAACAGGGCGTGCGATGCATTGAAATCACCTGCCAAAATGGCAGGACCAGAAACCGACCTAATTAACTGAACAGCTGCACTAATTACCTCACAATTCTCCGCGTAGCGACGCGAAGAAAGAGGGGCATTAGGCCACAAGTAAACCGTGACCACATTAACGGCAAGTTGTCCGACTTGCACAACTCCAAAATGAATCCTCTGTGAACACCAAACCCGAGTGTCAACCACAGGAGACTCAAAACTGTACAAGGGAAAGGGCGAAACCAAACCGCAGCCTCGAGAAAGACCACGGAAGGAACCCAAAGGATTGCCCACCTCAAACTTATCAGGAACGGGACGACAAAGCCCCACGTGAAGCCCACACGACCTGAACTCCGCAGAGATAGCACGCACAGCGCGGGCTGTATGACTCGTCTCAGACAGCGCTATGGCATGCACTTCAGGGGTGTGTCAGCGCCTCAACCTTTCGAACCTTCGGTGACTGTTCAATGGCCTCACACGCACCTGTGTCCACAATGAAATCACGTTCAGCCTGCAGCGTGGCATGAGGAGATGAACTTCCATCAACTGTCTTACCTGAACCTACCAGCAATACCTTGTCAGGTGCATACGTATGACCATCTTGACTAAGACCTTGAACCAGATGGACATCACCGACCTCAGACCTGCCTGCAAAAGGCATCGGAGCTTCAACCTGCAGTGCAGCGAAAGAAACCGAGGGACGTACCGGACCGGAAACAGGGGAACCGCAATGGGACGGATCAGAAACCTCCGCATCCATATATGCTCGACGGTCGCTGCGCTCCCGTGCCGGTGAGACATGAGATGGGTGAAACGTGCGGGTGCCACCACTCATTCGCTCAGTACCTGACCCACTCGTGGAAGAGCTCGGCTTTGGTGCACCGCAGATTGGGCACACATGCCTCTTGGCAAAAACCAGCTTCACATGGTTCTGACATTGCTCATTGGGGCATTTCCAATCTGGCGGAAACAGAGTGATCCGCTTCTCAATGGCACGCTTTGCATTCTCCTGACGTTGTCTCGGCAAAGGAGAAGCTGATGGCGAAGTCGGCCGTCTCGAAGTACCTGGAACTGCCTTTGACTTGGCAGACAAGTGGTGGCCCTTCTCAGGCACTTGCTGATGTTCACCTCCTGGACCTTCAGAACTTGCGGCGCCTTCTATGGAGTGTGGCGCTACACCTCCAGCTGAGCCATGCAAGCTTCCTGGAAGAAGTTCTTGACCAACCTTCTGCTTCTTGTCCACCGGTATGGTGTCACCCTCAACGTGTGCCTTTCTCTTCTTCTTCTTCTTCTTCTTTGTGAATTGCTTGGCTTCCGTAGTTCCTTCGGGCTGTCCTTGGGCATCCTTGAGCTGAAGCGCAAACTCAGCATCAATGCACTCATCCAGCGCAACAGCACGGAGGACCCGCCATGGCATGTCGTCAGCGGTCACAGTTGGCCAGCAAACCAAAGTACGCTTGGTCTCGAGTGATGCAACCTGCCGACCAATCACTGGCATTTCCGTACGGACTACGGTGTTAGCCACCATAGATGGCGAAGGGAGGAAGATTTCTGGTGATGCTGGCATAGCATACACCATACCCTCCCACCCCCACGACGCGCAGCCTGAGGGCAGAAAACGTAAAACCGACCCTTGCACTGCTTTCTTGATCTTCGCCAGGTGTGCAACCGGACAGACAAAAGAAGGGGCCTCTTGCGCCTCGCCGTACATGACCGCCAATGGGGCCCAAGTACCATCAGTCGCATAGTCTTGGACTACCCCACGAGGTGGGATGAGATCGACGCACCACAGTGGAACACCTTCAGCACTCAAAGGGGGATTCTGAATCTCCCACCGACCGACCTGTGGGCGATTCGCAACGAGCCTTTGACCAAGCAGCAGGTCACACAACTGATCACTACTGAGTTCACGAAGGCCCTCATAGCTCACATCCCTCCTTGGGAGTGACGGCATATCGAGGCCGTCCAGCCAGATTTCCGAAACTGCTCTCTCCGCAGTCATCACCTCCATGAAGTTTCGGATCGGATCCTCGATGGGGTCAACCCTCCAAAGGGACCGGAGAATCGACTGGCCACGCCTGGGATCAGCCGGCCCCCCAGTCATCACAAGGTACCTCAAAATGTCCCTGTCGACCGGTCCAACCTCCTGAAGACGCTGCAAAAAGAGACGGACCAAGTGGTCCTCATTCAGTTCCCTCACTCGTGGCACATTGATGGAAGCGTTGACATGCGCGGCCAAAAACCCAAAACCTGCTCCATCATTCAACCCAGCAAGCACCCGAAGCAAGCGTGAGTAACCTGTCATTATGCCTTGCCCGGGAGGCATACGCATGACAGCCTCAGCCCACTCCATACCGACCGACCTGAAGAGGAAACCTACCGACCGTAGGGCAGGCACACCACTCACCGACCAATCTGCAAACCCCCAAGCGCTTTGCCGACCCAGTCTAACCCGCTGGGAGGTGGCTTGAGCCAAGACTCTACCAAAATACTAATCAGATAGAACAATAAAATCAGATAGAACCAATCAACTACTCTTCTATCTTTTTTTTGGGTGTTGCTTGGTTTGCCCATTCGCAACCTCATCGGTGGCTGCATCCAGTCGAGTTCCCATCGACCTTGACGCAAGTTTCCACATATGGTGAGTCAAACCCCACCCGCATGGTACCCTAAAATAGCTGGTTGATGGATATGTATTCCCCCAAATATGGGAATTTCATAGGTGAATGATCCATTCCCAAATAGGAATTCCATGAAATTCCTATCCTGTGCCGTCTCTTCCAGGGTATCATCTGGGCTCATACCCTGCAGTAATTCAACAGTTTGCTATGGAAAAGGGCCCATGTTTAACAGGTAAATCATCGAACTAAGTGTGCCAGAGCTTCCATAGCAAACTGTTAGATTGCTGGAGTGGAGCTCAAAACAAATCTTAGGCCCAAACTTGTGGCGTGACGCTTTCGAATTGTCCGACTTCAATATCAGTGATATCGGAAAGGCGTGCGCAAAGCCCCTTGAAAACTGATCTTGAATGGCAAGCGTTCTGCTTCAATGCCAGGCTTTTTGAGGGATGGCCACAAGCGTGCTGCCACTGGACTGGATCGTGTTACAGAGTCGCCAAAACACAGGTTCCTCCAAAAATGGTGATTATCAACTTAACTATGAGATTCTGTTCTTACAATGTGGGAAACACTCATCCTGGCGGAGTTATGTTCTCGCTACCGGGCCGGGTCAGATGTAGATATCCATTTAGCTGCAAATGGTGCTCAGAAAGGCATGAAATCTGCAAAGTAAAGTGATCTTATATCTCCTCCTGCAATCTAACCAAGCAACCTGGCACTGGAATCCATGTATATATATATATATACATATGTATGTGTGTATATATATGATTATATTGGTGTATATATCTATATGTATATATATATATATATACATATATATGTATATATACATATATATATATATACATATATACTTCAGGAGGAACAAAGTTTATGCTTCTTGAAGGCTCTACAAAACATCCATCTCGGCCCACCGCGGATCACATTTCCAAGTCCATTTTGTGT
>BGPT01000188.1:42265-52693 GCA_003297045.1 Symbiodinium sp. clade C Y103 | reverse complement strand
GGAAACCCGACCGGGGTACGACACAGTTCCATGTTAGGATTCTAAGGGGAAAGGGTGTGCAGAAGAAGAAGCTCAACATGTTCACTGTTGGAAGCTCAAGAAGCGCAACTTTTGTCCTACCAGTGNCATGTTAGGATTCTAAGGGGAAAGGGTGTGCAGAAGAAGAAGCTCAACATGTTCACTGTTGGAAGCTCAAGAAGCGCAACTTTTGTCCTACCAGTGTATATATATATATATTGCATACAGACATATGTATATATCTTTTTTTTAATTCATGAATTTTTGATCTTTTAAATTTTCTCCCTCCGCGTTACTCTCTTCCACAAAGACGTGAAAATCTATATACGGCCATTCGTTTGCAGCAAATGATTCTCTCAATTTTGTGCAGGACCATAGAATAGTACCATGACATTGTTATTGAAGCAACTTTCCAAGGGTTGCGTTTCGGGATGCTGTGCAGATAGTCGGTAACCCATGGTAAATCTCAGTCCGCCATACATCTCTGTCTACTTTGAGTTTTCTTGACAAAGTGCAGTGAAGTGATGTTGGTCATAATCAGCCTCGGTCTGCTGATCTCACACTACAACCATAACCGATTCCAGCTGCACAATTTCACAACAGTGCGGTCTCGCAGTTGGAAAGTGTCAATTTCCACTAGCAACGTGCACTGACCGTCTTTTCAACATGTCACCCTCTTGTCAAATCATGACAATGTGACACACCCAATGCCATAACCAATCCCCAACACTACCACAAAGGGGTGATAAAAACCATCCCCAAATGGTAGGTTGATTCTTGGGTTTATCATATTACTCTGCCCTCTGGTATTCAAACATGGCAATGGGAAATTTCCTATAAATGGATTTTTTAATGGGAAACTCATCTATATATTTAAATGGTGGATTTTCCATTGCCATGTTTGACTACCGGAGGGTAATCATTATCTAGTAATGTTAACTGTGTACATCTCAGTTATAGCCAGATGAAATTGGAATCTAAATTCATTATATCACAACAAGCTCCAACAATACTAGGTCACTAGGTTCTTTGGTAACAATATAATGGAATGTTACCCTCTGGTAAACAAACATAGCTATTGAAAATGACCATTTATAGTTGATTTTCCCATTAAAAATTGTGATTTTCCATAGCAAACTGTTAGTTTACCAGAGGGTACAATTTTCAATATCATAGGATATGTTTCCTCCCATCTGGCCAATTTTGTCACCTCCGAGCTGTCGCTCTCCAGGCCCGGGGCTTTGGTCTTCCCCAGCAGCGGTGTGGCGCGTTGCCGTTTCCCTCGGCTCATGAGATGGTCAGTTCCTGGATGTAGATCCTAGGTAATCAATGGTTTTTAACATGGTTGATATAATATGATCATGTGTATATATATATATATATACACGTATAACAGGGAGAATGTATATAACATGGAGATCTTCTCTATATTGTTTATATATATATATATATGTATATATATCAATATCAATGTATCAACAAAAAAGGGGCCATGGAATGGTTGCCATCCCACTAACTGGTACATCCCGTCGTCAGTTCCAAGGCACCTTTCCGTTTCCGTCGTGGAGCGCCAGGGGCAGGGCCAGCTTCGCCTGCCTCGCTTTCCAGCTAAGATGCCCCCAATGATAGATGGTTAGCCATACAAAAACACCCGTATTCTTGGGGGGGTCCCCTTATTTTGTGGCTGAATCAAGTTGAATCCTCTTGGACTCAACTGAACGATGGGCGCTGAAGTCAAATTAGTCAAATATCGACTGGCTCCAAGACCTTACCCAAAACTGTCGGAAACAGAGCTGATCCGGATAGGAAGTAACATGATGTATTGTTCCAATGAAATTACTGGCTGATGAGCCCCATTTCAAAGAAACTCTTTTGTTTATTCCTGAATTGAAATAGATGCATGGCCCAACATAGCCGCACATTTATGCGAACATGTGGGTGAGTCGTCCATACATTTATGATTGATAAGTGATAAGCTGCATGGCCCAACATAGCCGCACATTTATGCGAACATGTGGGTGAGTCGTCCATACATTAATGATTGATAAGTGATAAGCCATATAATAAATTTTGGAGCTGCACCATCCGGATATCATTCACAAAACGTACAAGTAGACTTAAAAGTACAAATGAAAATATCAACAAGTCATTATTTTCAGAAAATGTAAATGAAACTATAACTATGTGTATATAATATATATGTATATATATATATATACATATGTATTTATATTTACATATATATACATATGTATCTATATTTACATATATGTATATATATATATATACATGTGATCATAGATGCATTGATGACCATAAAAGCCTTTCCACATCTCATAACTCCGCCAATTCTTGCACCTCAAAGGCCAACTTTGACGTCGACCTCTTCGCCGCCGACGGCGGCCCGAAGCTTGGCGGAGGCGGGACCTGGGTTTGAAGCGGGCCAAAAATGGGGATTTAGCCATGAAAAATGATGACTCAAGCGTGAAAAATAAGAATCTAATATGATTTGATCATTAAGAATTGGGATTTACCTATCAGTGTATAGATTTCTAAATGGTCGATTTGACTAGCTGAACGATTGGGTTTATGTAGATATAACTATAGTTAAGAGGGTTCATGATTACAGAGATATATCTACCATAAACCTGGTTTATCATCGGGATTCAACCACTAAGAAGGCTTTAAAAAAACATCTTTTGTTGGAGGGTCACCCTTGAGGGGTGAGTAGCCATAAGATTTACAATTTACACGTACTTTTCCATTTATCCCTATCAATGGAATGAATGATACCGGAAGCTATTTTTCAGTTCTTTCTACTGCTTGAACACAGATTTATTTGTGGAATAATGTTTACGACTGTCCATCAATTATAATAATTAAGGGGTGCTTAATCGTAAGCCATATGTGATTTCTTGTTGGGTGTGACAAATAGATACGAAAATGAAAGGGGATCAATGGCCGTCTATCATCCATGACATTAATTGGGCGAGTTGGTATCAAGTATCATAAGGGCCTCCTAAGGGGGTAGTCCATGATTGTATATATCACGGATGTAGTTGATTGCTGGGTGTGAGTTGTAATGGGCCTCTTTTTTGCGGTTGATCATTTGAGATGGTTTATCATGATGGTTGGATACTGTACCGATGCTGTAAAGCCAACATAGCTAACGGGGGTTCAACAAGAATAAACAAAGAACAAATGAACAAGATTGAAATATTGAGGTAATAAATGAAGAAAAACTAAAGAATAGTAATCGATACTTAATGTATACCAACAAATGGGAATATAAAAATCAATAATGTGGTAGACCCAATCGCAAACCTCCGCTTGGGACGGCAGAATTGTCCACCCAAAATCTGAGCAAGTCATGACAGGATGGTGAAGTAGGTTTTGGCTTTGCCGCGTAAGATATAGCACATAAAGAGCGTATTTAGTGTATTTCAGGAGACGTGTACACTGTTTACAGAGAAATGCATCTCTAAAGATTTCATTACTATCTAGATGCAATACATCTAGAAGGATATGGGAAATTACCTGGAGACCGTCGAGACCCCCAACGCCACCCAGTCGTTTTGGTGGCAGCTGCGAGGGCGGTGGAGGGATCCTGAAGAGGGCCAGTCGCCACGGATGATCACGAGGATTTAACCAACATAATGGGGATAATTCAGATGATTCATGGATAATTATCATATTCTAACCGGTCATTTAGTTGAGATTTACCCTGCTGTGAACATACTTAGAAAGATCTGGAAAACCCAGCATTTGTAAATTATTTTCCTACGGAAACCATGGGTTCTCTACATCTATGTTAGCTTACCATGGGGTAAGGAAGCTTGGGTTTCTAGATGTTTATTGTGGATATGTGGATAGTTGGACGGGTTACAAATCCATAAACATAACTGGGGGGATATACGACCATTTGTGTGGGAACAACGATCATTTTCTGTAGAGAATGGGATCACTAAAAGGAATCCATCAACATCATGTTGTCCCCCGCAATTTCTTGCATGGACAAAGGGATAGGAATGATAGGCTGACGGAAACCTGCACTTTGACTATGGAATTGAATCCCGTATAGCCGCATAGCCTTCGCCCTCCACCAAGTTCCTGCTGCTAGATGCAACTTGGCTTGACTCGACTCCTTTGGTTCGGCGGGGCCCAGTTTGAAATCGCTGAGTTGGTTTAGTTCACTAGGGCTTATGATAGATATCGAAGTAAAGTATGTATGGGGGGAACATACATAGACAAACAACTTCCATAACTATAGATATATTATGTATCTTTCCACATTGTAGATATACCTACCAGAAACCTTAGATATATACATTATATACTTCATGTTACAACTTGGGGTGCACCACCTATAATAGCTTTCCTTTGCCCAGTCCAATCTGCAACATCGAAAATGTGTCCTTTACTTTTCACACAATTTTCCATCAGACTGAGTGGTGTCATCCCTATAAAATTCAGGATTGCATTCAATTAGATCTGCAAATAATGTTGGTCACATCCATCTAATATTGTGGATTGTGCATTGCAAAGCTAGGTAGTAAAACTGTAAAACTCCTACAATAATCTGCAAAAAACAGCTGGTCACTCCTTCATCTTCGTCTTCTGGGTGCACATCTCGCAATCTTCCCTTCGGTCGCCTCCAAAAAGGTCGCTTGGGATCACCTTGTTGGGCATAGCTACCCTCCAATGAATCTGCACCAAATAGATAAAGGATGATAAAGGTCAGCCAGGTTAACCCAGTTTTGTGTCCCATTTGGATGGGATGCTAATGAAGGGCTGAGGAACCATCGCCGATCAGACGAGAAGTCCAAAGGTCTAGTTTGCGTTGCCCAAAAACGTGGGTTTACAGAAACTTGCGGAATGTAGCTGCGGGTCTGGGTCACTGGAAGTGCCCAAAAATAACAATTGTGCTTACCACTGAAAGCTCCCCAAATCTGCAGGGCTAAGCCGCCTTGATTTGCCATCCATTGCAAAGTTCAGGACATGGATCGTGGTCCATGGCCCGGGGTACCAGTTGGGACAGGACACCAATGAGGTGGCTGATGTACGCTAGTGGCACAGCATACCTGGCATGCATCGATTTTCAAGCGGAAAGGGACTAGATGCGGCTACAAAAGTACCTTTGATGCGAAGATTAGACTGGGACGGCCTTTCTTTTGCATGCGCAAAAAAACATGTGTGTATTGAATGTGTGTCGGGCGAGAGAATTCGTGATTGCAGCTGCGGTAGGTCACATCCACCTTGGTCTAGTGGTGATGCTGTGATTGTGCAGCTGCTACACATGACACAAACAGTGCTCATTTGTCTCCATCATGTCTGAAAGCCAAGAACCGGAAGCAGCAAATTGCAAGGGGGAAACCAATATAGCCTGGAGCGGGATGCTCTGACCGCTTCAAACAGTGAAGACTTACCCTCTATAAAATCTGGCTTGGTGGGACATCCCCATGATTTAAAACGGTAAATGTGCTAGGTCTGATGACTCTCACAAGGCACACTCCACAGAATGGCTGTCATATTGGGAAACACATGATGTTGACCCAAAGAATAACGCCTTATTTGGTGACTCCTACCCGCTTGAACCCGCTTCAATCCTCAAAAATCTTTGGCCAGAGGTCAGTTCTTCTGACCATATAGTTGCACTTGGGCGCAAGGACCCAATTCTCTTTTTTCTTCGTCCCGCTGTGTGTTTGCAGCAAAAGATCCTCCCACAGAACAGGGAACAAAGATGTTCCTAGGAGCGATCTGATTCCAGGCTGCGTGGTGATCCAACGGTCTGCAATATCCAGCCCTCGCAGGCAGCAATGCAAAGGAAGAATCCTGACATATTTGCAGATTTGAAATTTGGTCCTATGACCCAAATAATTTGTTCATGTTGTGTTTTTTCAAAAATCGGAAAAATCACTCGTCTTTGGGTTTAAGGTTTAGAATCCGAATGTTTTCAGCCCTTCTCCAACAGCCACCCTGCTCTTTCCTGGGGGCTTAAAGCCGGGAGACGAGCATCTTCCCATCTTCCTCTGCAGTCACATTTGCAGACTTGCCACCAGCGTCTTGAAAAGAGACGAACGCTTCCTGGCTAAAGGATGGAACGTCGGGCAACCACAAATTCATTATATGCGTCACCGGAGGACGTGACCAGCCACTCGTGGGGTGGCTCCTGCAAGTCAACCTTTTTGTTGGTGTCTTGTGGAGTACGTGCAGATGTCAGCACGCAGACGTCAGGTGACATCACGCCAAAATTCCAGGTGTCCTGAAGAATTGGGTGCTGTGGTGTTGGTAAAGGGCGAGCTCTGCAGCTCGCGCTCGCATCGAGACAGCGACTGTACACCTACCAGCGGCTCCGAGGCCGCGCCGCATTGCAAAGTTGCACCATTCCAAGGAACCCAAGGCTCCAAGGATCCCAAGGCTCTGTTGATTTGAAGAGTTAGGGTAGGACACCAAACATCAGAACTTCAAAACAACCACTTTTCAAGTTTGTGAACCAAAAAAAAAACAGAGAGACTTGAGCAACTTTCGGTGCTTCAAAAAACGGGCAGAAGAGGAGCGCAAGATCAGAGAGAGCAAGTGCTCACGTTCTGCTTTGTAGTTGAACCATCCATCAAATGAAAATATCATGAAGTACCTTATGGATATATATATATATCGATAAACTGCGGATCTATGAGGGATGAAATTCCAGCAGGCCCTCTGCTTGTCAAGCTTGATCATTCCCAAGTGTGGGGAGTTGACTGAACCATCCCATCCCCCTAATTTCAACTACCACCAAACAAAAACCCCGGTTTACTCCTTATTTTTGTTCATTCAATCTATCTAATTTTGGGGGTCCCGTAGGGCGGTTTGCAATATTGGGGAGCTGGGATCAGTTGGGGCCACCATATATCCTGATATCTTGCCTCATAAACCCCAAGGCCTTGAACCCCAAGCAGCTTGGAAACTGAAAACCCACAAAAACAGATAAACCGGCCATGTTTAGAATGAAAGCATTGGAGTTTTTGGTACCTCAGTGAATTGACCCATCCCCACAGTGGCTCCTAGCAGTTCTAAATGGGTGCGCACACCTAACTAGAGTTGTCTAGCAGTCGAATGAGATTGGATTATATTCCCAGTTGGGTTTGTCTGAAAATTGGGTACCTCTAAATGCACTGGTGAATAATTTTCCCTATCAAAATGGCTTCATGGGTTTGCAAGCGGCTGAGTTTTTGTTACCCCGTCTCTATCTATGCTCTCTTCTGCGGCTGATCGATATCGACCCCCCAAGGGGCCATCCGCCGATGCGTCACCGCGGTCATCGGAGTAACGACCGCGTGGGTGTCATTCTCCGCGACTGGTGGTGCCACACACCGGGACGGACCCATCGTAGCGAGACTTCGTGATCCAAGAAGTGTCTCATCAGTGGTCCCACATCGAGTTTAACTTGTCAGGTTCCTCAGGTGAAAAACGTTTATTTGGGGAGGCCCATTTTATTTGAATCAGGCAGGGTTGATGAATCCAGGGTTGACGCTGCAGGATATGCAACAAGATCTGGTGAAAGACTTCAATCGGATCACGTGACGACCAGTCATCACCATGAGTTCCCCATCGAATCCACTGTTTTACGGGTTCCCAAGACTGCACCCGGTGGAAGATTTCTTAAGAACTGGGTGAGCTGGGTGGCAACAGAATTTCGGAATGTTGAGTTGGTGCAGCCTCTACCCCTCGTGTTCAACGGGGTCGACACGCATCAGACTTCCAGCAAACAAATGTTCTGCAATCTGCTGCTGGAATCTGAACATGTCGCTTTAAACACCAGGCAAGTCTTCCCAGACAGTTATGAGAGACTTAAGAAATTGCAGCAATTCAATGAATTCATTTGACACAAGTTGTTACTGTCAAATCTCCGCCATTTTACCCTCCTGCCAACTCATCACCTGCGGGCGATGCTGAAGCCAGAGAGTGTCTGGAGTCAAAATCATCAAAGCTCGGGGCGCTTATTGGTTTGGATTCGAACATGTAGAAGAAACACCTGGAAAGCCCATGGAAACTTCTCACATCCAGAAGCATACTGCGGATCCAAGCCTCCCTTCAGTATACGCACATGGGGATGTCCAAAATATCAACGGCATCCTGCGAACTGCGGTCGGGCAGAAAGGCATCAACAGCCCCGCGTGAAGAGGGTTGATGGTTAGTTTGTTGCCGTTAATCAAGGATAATCAAGATTGATAGTGGTCCATAGTGGTTGATTGTCTTCTCCAATAGTCGACCTGTATCAACCTTTCCCAAGGATTTAGGAGAATGCCCCTCTAAACGTCCAAGCACCGCCGAACCCCGGTCCGAACGTGGAGACATATCGAAGGAGAGGTCTTTCTGCATGTATTGATCCACCTGGATGGGATCAGGGGCACGTGGTCCCCACAGTAACCTATGCCCCATCCTGTCCCACCGGCTGAAACTGGCTTGGAGAAATGCCGGCTGAACATCACCCTGGCCACATGGGACATGAAACCCAAACCCATCACCCACCTGTGGAAGATAGTTGAACAGGGGAGCAACAGCGGAGTTCTCGGCCACCTCTCTTCCCCACAGCACACTTGTGGAGTAAGTTCGCAAGACCTCACAGGTCCACAGAACGGGCGAAAAAAAAAGGCAGGTGAGTGGTGGAAAAGGGTCCTGTCAATACACCCAATGTCGGTGGGTTGTACCTCTTCTATCCATCATGATGCCAGCTCTCCCCATCCTGGACCTCCTCTTTGCTGCTCATGTATTCAACATGGATCAGATGCCGAACATCGCTACGGAACAAGCCACCCTGCTACCCTGGCTTGCACGGATCTGTTCATCCCCAAAACATGGCATATAGCGATTGGTCCCCTGAGAAGGTTGCCTGAGAAGGCCTAAATATACAACTTGTGTGTGTCTTTGTTTAGCTCCCAATGACTCGCTGGCTCGACATGGATGGCAGCTCGACACCTGTGCACCCCAAGTCTTGGAGGCAACTCGCTTCAGGAGAGCGTCCTTGACATGGCGCGGCTTCAAGAAATAGCTCAAAAAGGCTCACAAAATGAAGGATTTTCATAGGATTTAAGCAGCCAAAAATGGTGGTTTTACAGATCACCCATGGATGAAAGGGGTTTTTCACCGACAATATAACATGGGTTTATCCACAAATTTGGGCTTGATGAATATACTGGTTCAATTTTGGGGGGTTTTGCCCACTTCCAGACAAGCACAAACGATGGCTGTACAGAAAAAAATGGATGTGGGTCTGGCCAGGTACCCATGGACCCACTCCCATGGGCTGGCCCAATAACTTTGACAAATACCCAAATGGTTGATGACCACATAGAACTTGGACTTGAAAAATCCCCATGAGAGGAGTTTTAAGTCCCTGCGATTCAGTCCAATCTCAAAATCTCTGTAACCAACTCGAGTGACGATCTTATGATGCGAAACACCCGCTTCTATTGAACAAGTCCCCTTCATCATATCCATGTTTGTTCATAGAATCCCCTTGCTTGTTGCTTGAATTCCGGCACTTGTGGGATGAATTCCCATGATTTCTGCTTCAATTCACATTCTTGGAATCATAATTTAGGTTGGAAATATGCTTGAATTGTCTAATCCCTATATTTGTAAGACTCCACAGGAGGCATACATTGGAAAAGTCCAAAATAAATAATTCTCACTCCTGGGGCACTCCTGTTGTAGTCTCTAAACCTACTCCAAATGTATTGCCAAAAAGCCTCCATAAACCCAACGTACTTCCATGGAGGTTTGAAACCAATTTTGGGAACCAATTTTGAAACTTTAGGCGTCCATTTGTGAAGCTTAAAAGTGGTTCCCAAAAGTGGGGAACCAACTTCTAAACACTGTAGGCTTCCATTTCAGGAATACACCCGAGAATACGTTTGGAACACGCTAGGAATTCAGGAATACACCCGGGAATACGTTTGGAATACAGTGGGATTTCAGGAATACACCCGGGAATACGTTTGGAATACGTTTGGAATACGTTTGGAGTACGTTTGGAGTACGTTTGATCCGCATCTTATAACCCTATACACTTTTGGTGTTTTCATCCTTGTTCTTGTTGGTTAAACCCATCTCTCTATTGATCAACTCTAACTGACTGAGCTTGCCACGATCACGCGCTGACCAATCTTGGCCAGGCGCCCCAAACGTCCCCCTGGGCGTTTCAGAGGAGTCTTCAAAAAGAACATGGGCAACCATTGAGAATTTTTGCAACCGGGTTAACCATGGTATATGGTACGTATAAGTAGAGTTGATGGGAGTTGTTTTTGGTGTCACGTACTCTCGGTACTCGGCAACGGTGCGTGTTTTTGGCCGAGGCATATTGGTGTGGAGTTGGGGTGGGGTGGGGTGTTACATATTGTTATCCTTTATTGATGGAAGGGTTCGATC
>BGPT01000188.1:3816-41849 GCA_003297045.1 Symbiodinium sp. clade C Y103 | reverse complement strand
GGGGGGTGCAATAACGTTCATGTGTCTTGCGGTCAAGTTGATGATACGTTGATGATATGTTGATGATACGTTGACACTACGTTGAGGGTTGGGGTGATGCAAAACAAGTTTTGCGTACTTTTGCACTTCATGACCTTAAATGCTGATACCCACAAAACACTGTAAATACCATGTTAAAAGCTCAATTTTGATTGATTTTNTTAAATGCTGATACCCACAAAACACTGTAAATACCATGTTAAAAGCTCAATTTTGATTGATTTTCCCCGAGTACTGAGCAGGCGTGTTACCTTGTTTTTCCAACTTATAACTTGGGGGACCCACCTTTTGGGGCGTGTTTTTCATGGGGGATATTACAGCAACCCCACATGAAGCATCATGATGGACAAAGGAATGAAAATATACTGGGACAATGGGATTGGGCGTAAAAATGGGAAAACCCATCAATGGAAGAAAATAAAGGATATCAACCCACAACTATTGGGATAACTAGTGGGATTCGAAATTGAAATGCTATGTTTTTCAAAACCAATACTAGGCAATTCAATGGCAAAAGGGGATAGTCGCTAACAATCAAAGGGATTGGACTTGGGACTGTTATGGAGTGGAATGCAGATCTATATACAGTATATATATTGCAGTATACATACATACATACATACATACATACATACATACATACATACATACATACATACATACACGTATGTGTATATATATATATTGTGTATATGTATATATATATATGTGTATATATATATATATATGTATGTATATATATGTATATATATACATATGTATACATATACATATATATATATACATATATATATATATATACATATATATATACATATGTATATATGTGTATATATATATACATACATACATATTGGCCATCATCAATGGGAGAATATCAGGCATCTTCAACCATCTCAGTGGGGAAAAATCGTAGTATATATATATATATATCAACAATAGTCGGAATTCAAAATGGAAGTGTCATGATCAATAGAAAAGGAAAGGCTCTTTTGAGAAGGGAGGAGTGTAAACCATGTTCACTCATGTTCAGGAAAATGACATGTCAAAACTGGTGAAAAACGTCTCCCAAGCCCACGTTTTCAGTGCTGCACCATCCAGTCTGCTCAGCTCCAGGCAGTCCATCTCCTCAGTAGTACTTACCTCCGTGACTTCAGTGACTTCGGTACGCTCGGTCTTGGTAGCCAAAGATGACTCGGACTTATAGTTGCTCGCAGTCTGCAGGGAAGCGCCTGCAACAGCGGAACAAAAAAAACGGCACAGTCGTGGCGGCCTGTTTCTTGACACAGTCGAGCCATTCTTGGGGGAAGAGGTCATGGATGTCATGGACTCTTGAGCAGCTTGTTGAAGGGATGGTTGGCTGGTTCAGCATCAACCAGAGTCCATCTTCCAGCTCGAATCCCTTGAATTCTCCCAGAAACTCCACCTGACCAGCAGCGCAGCACCTGACGGCAGTCGGGGACCCTCCAACTGACTCTGCTTCAGGTTCACGAAGAGCCTGCCGAAATTCACGTGGATCCATGCACCTCGAAGCATGGTGGGTAACGGTCATCCTACCCTTAGGCTTCCGTATAATGGATATATGTACCCCTATTAATGTAAGGATGACCATCCCCAATATGGCTTAATCTAATCCGACTTTTGAGCGTGGCACCGTGGCACATTCGGTCCCCATGCTCCACTTCAAGTAACTTCGCAAAGCCACATCTTGGATCATGATGGAGCATACTCTTGCTGGGAAACTTTGGTAAAGCCATTCTGATTCGCCGAGGAGGTTAGTTGGGGTCAAAATAGTGATTCCCAGTCCATGGATTGTGAGAAATGTCAAAGAATCCCACTCCAAATCCCAAAAAACTTCCATGGATTCTCATAATCCCTGTGATAATCCAAAAAAACAACAAAAAAACACTGGGTTCATCATCCCCCAGGAATTTTGAATCCACTCACCTCGACAGCCCGCGATCGCGGCAGCTTGAGCTGCAGTAGGTGAGGTCGTCGCGCATGTAGACCTGCGCGGAGTGTTTTCGGTGACAAAAAAGAAAACTGATACTATGAGAACCTCTGGGTATCTAGTCCAGATTGAATTCTAAGAGGTTGAATGGTATGAAGGTAGAATAGATCACTGGATTGGTTGAAGGGAAAATCTACAGGAAACTGGCTGGTTTTTCCCATGAAATATCGGGGTTTCCTGTAGAATTTCCCTTCAACCAATCCAGTGATATGAGAAGCTCTGGGTATCTAATCCAGATTGAATTCTAAGAGGGTTTTTTCAACTGACTCTTTTTTTGGTTTTCTGAGGTCAAAATATTTGAACGACGGGTATTTGATCTAAAAAAAATCATGATGATTCTAACTTAGTTGTAACTTATCATAATCAACTACGGCAACTGATGAAAAAACAAAAAGAATGATAAAATTATGACTAATGACTAATAGAAACAAAACTCACAAACTGACATGATGAACAAAGATTTTCATATATCGCGAAGCGATTTTTTTACTGTAGTTCACTATCACTCTGTTTCAAAGAAAAATGATGAAGTGATACGTTCTTTCTGGATGACCCTGGCTGTCTATTAGAATAGACAAATGATGAGTCATTGCTTAGTTACCCTCTGGTAAACTAACAGTTTGCTATGGAAAATCACCATTTTTCATGGGAAAATCCACGATTTCTATGGCCATGTTCAATAGCTATGTTAGTTTACCAAAGGGTATTACAAGTGTAACTTATGATGATTACCAAGTTAAGACTATAAATAAATCGTATCTTCAAGGTATCAGCAAGTTCATTCAGGAGGCAAGGACACTGCAAAATAAAGATTGCTATGAACATCCGCGTTTGCAGCTTGGTGAAAAAATGATCAGCTCCATTTCCGGCATGGGAAGATCTTGTGACATGAACACAACAAATCTTGTGGGTTCCACATGGTTCCCTATTCATATCCCGTTCAATCACTATTTCTAATGGTCAACTTTTGGCCATGCACTAAGATGGGTCTCCACCAACAACTGGTCAACCGGGACAACTGGGACCGCACCGGAGCGGTTTCAGGGATCATCCGGATGCAGCAACTGCAACGAAAGACATAGTCCGGCCTGAGGAACTCGCTGGCGAAACCTAAAACACCAATTATGAATTACCTTTTTGTAATCCTTGGGGATACTATAGCTATTGAAAATGGCCATAGAAATAGTTGATTTTCCCATTAATAGCATGGTGATTTTCCATAGCTATGTTAGTTTACCAGAGGGTACTATTGGCCTGAAAAAACCCTGACTTTCAAGACCTCCGCACTTCTGAGACAGCCACGAGCCATTGGTAGCTGCAGAATTAGCTTTGCATCCTGTGCTACACCCACAAGCAGCTGGATCATCGTGGCATTGGCTGAAAGCTTGTGGTTTATGCCAGAATATGTTTCGAATATGGAAAGTGATGGGCAGTTGCTTACTTATATCATTGTCTATACATATCATGTATATTTATATATAAATATCTATACGTCACATTTAACAATTCAATGGCTACAAAAAAACTCTCATGTTGTGGTTTCAAATGCCATATTGATCCAAGAAACAAGGTTGCACAGGTACATCATGTACATCATTTTGAGATATTTTGAGATGCATTTCAAACACCTCCATTTGAATGCCTCCTCTGGAATCAGCTGTTTACAGCTGCCCCCATTTTGCGCAGCTCGAAGTTGTCAACATGGTCAGTCTTAGATTCCCTTCCATGCAAAAATAGAAAAGACTCTTTAGCTGGTTTGCATGTGTGTATACTGTACATATATAACGTGGTAAACCCAGTAGTAAATCATGACGTAAATCACTGTAGATGGATTGTGGCCAAAAAACAGAATGGTAGTTGTTTATGCATTGGATTTACCACATTGTACATATCCTCATTTAGAACGCAAAGGATTTGAGTACGAAAGTCATCTAGGGTTGACCCAGTCAGATCTTCCTCGGAATGAAACTGGGAACCCGCACCATAGGTCATGACCTCGGAAATGTCTGCAGTTGCGCTGGTGAGAACCAAGCAAACAATGGATGGAATGTAATCCATGAAACTGTGATAAACTTCAAAAAAAAGTGGTCTGAAGGCACAGCTAAATCCAAAACATAATTTGGCGCGTAAGCCTTGCAAACTGTTGATACTCCTTGTGACTGTTTGCAGCACTTCTTTGAGATGCAGACTTTCCGAAGACTAAGGGCGGATGCGCTCAACTGCCCTATCTGTACAAACGAAATGTGGATGCAAATGTGCAAAATGTATGACGCTGTGCTGCGAAGTAATTGGAAGGGAAGTGGCAGAGGGCACCTTTTTCTAGGAAAACGGATCTTGAGCCAAAAGTATGACCAGGACCAGCACCGCCAGCAAATGCTTCCAAACATTTAGCGCTTTCGATGCATGTGGTTCATCAACATCCTAAATCTCAAGATCTCAAAAACCCACTCCGGCCGTTGTTTTTCTTCATCTTTCTGCTCCGTGCCGACAGAACCAGCTTCACTTGTCAGGTCCGACATCGCGATCTGCGCAGGGACGTTCACCTGCCGAGCTGGCGAAAGTGCAACTCCAAATCCTGCAATTCCTTTGTTCCAAAAGAAAAAAAAGTTGATTGAAGTGATGTTCCAGCCTCGAGAACTCGTCGAAGCTGGTCGTGGACCGACATATCGTCTGCTTGAGTTCGGTCTCCCTTGGCAATGTTGGATACCAACAAAAACTGGAACAGTAAGGGATGGTAGCATTATTGTCCTTGTGCGAAAAAATAGCAGGGCCAGTTTGGTACACTATTTCGTATAATTTACCTACTCATTGTCAAATGGGGGGACCCCTCTGTGAATCAACCAATCAGCGAATCTGGTCTGTGCGAAGCCAGATCAGGTCAGAATGCGCCTGGTGCCGCCATCAATCAAGGAGCCTGGCTCGCAAGCCACTCAGAGGGATGGAACAGTTGAGTTGATCAAAGGGATCAAGGGATGGAACCAGAAAAAGCAGGGAATAGCCAACGAGTTCATGGAGGAATACTGTGGAATGCTACATATTCAACTCAACCAATTAATTACTAGCTCTTTAGGTGGTCTGAAATCGATCCCCTGGTAGTCCCACGAGTGCTGCGCCCCCCCCCCCCACTGCGCCTGGAGAGTCACTGTGTTCATCGTGAATTGCCTGTTGCAAGTGACGTCATGACAGGATGGTCGCCAAGGACGTCCATACAATCTTGATGAATTATCTCTAGGCCTTTTCCGATCCTCTCCGTTTTCGATACATACATCTGTTCTTTCAATTGTCAACTTGTGGTCAATATTTTTTTAGTCCCGCTTCCCATTGGTGCTGCTGGCAAAGGGCATTCGAGTAAGAGCCTTCAGAAAAGCATCACCAAGCAAAGCATACGGCATGACTGCACAGTAGACGACGGTGGACACAATCAGAGCTATCAGCCACGCCCCCAGAGTGTAGCCCATGACGTGAATGTGATGGAACTCAATCGGCATCAGCAGGAGCCGTCCACGCATATAGTGAATTGCGAAGATGTTGGACAAGTTGATGCCCAGAGACAGTCTCGAGGCTAATAGAACCCACCAACTTGGCGCTGCAGCCGCAGCTGTTTTCTGCATTCCATTCAGCAGCAGGGCGACACCAACAGCATGCAAGCAGTTGCTGATAAGGAAGGTGGCTGCTTTGGAGGGCGAGAACTTCATGTCAGCAACTGCCACAGGTTGTATCCCACTCATCAAATCTATGGGAGGGAGAGAGAGCCAGGCCACAAAGAGGGACAGTGCTACCAGCATCCCGGCCACGTTTCTGGAGGCCTGGAACTTGCTGGGCACCAAGGCGCAAAGCAGCGCCCCGGGCAGCATATGGGCTGTAGTCCCTTGCACGAAGCGGTGGCCCGGTCGAAAGCCCTCGTGGAGGATCTCTGGTTGCCACCAAAGGCCCAGCGCCGTCAGCGTCCCAAATGCAACGATGGATGCAACGTCACCGAAACGACCAAAGAGGTGTTTCACAAGCCCAACACCTGCAGCCAACACGCTCACTGCGAAGAGATTCTCAAAAATCTGCATGTTGTGACAAATAGTGACCACCGGTGAGTAGAGTTTCAAAGCAGCGTTTGCAGGCGCATAAATAAACAACAAACTCAGAAGCCACATTGGAGGCGCCATATGCTCAAAGGGCTTGAAGTGACTGCCGGGTCGTACAGGCGCAGCTGAGCATGTGGCTCTGCGATCCTGGTACCAGATTCGGGCAAACTCCGGAAACGGCTTCCAAGGGATGTCTCGAGAAAGCCGCAGAAAGAACCACATCCAGAAGCCCAGCTCGCACGCTTGCCTCAGCCAGCGCCGTAGCAACCATGTGGTGGATACAGCACTGGTCCTCCAGAAGCCTTGCTGACCATGAAGGGCCCGTTGCATGGAACGGAGGCTGAGATACGCAGTGAGACATGCGAAGGTGTAGTTCACTCGACCCAGTACCTTCGCAACTTGGCTAGTGAGAGGTTGAAAGCTTTCGATCCCGCCGAAGCCACTGTTGCCCAACCAATCTACCAACAGAATGACATGTTGCCAACACACAATGAGTTGCAGCAGCAGCCGCAGCAGATGCAGATCTGGCAAGTCGTCCGCTGAACTCTTGGAGCTGCAAAGGTCTGCCAGGTGACGTTGAGGAGCAAAAAGTCGCAGCCAACCTGAAGATCGACCACAAAGCTCCAAGACTTTTGTGAGGAATCCAGCCAATAGCGGCGGCACTGCTAGGAAAGCCAAGGTCAAAGTGTTCTGCTCATTGGGGCGCCAGCGCGGCTGGTACTCCCAAAGTTGTTGTCTGTAGGGCCACTGTTCTCTATACCATGCAGCTGCACCACCTGGATAGAGCGCCACAACTTTGAACATGAAATGTGAGGCTTTGTCGTCCTTGTCCACTTCGTCTGTGTCTTTATGCCAGCGCCCAAGAATCTCCAGGCTTTTCGGGCCCCAATTCTTGCCCATGTATCTTCCCAGTAAGTATGGCACGAAAACAGTGTCCACCACAGGGTATGAACAGGATGAAGGAACGCAAATCCCAAACTCCAAGGCCACATCTTTCAAGCCAAGACGGATCGCTAGAAGGCCCCAATAGAACCGGTGCCCACCCTCGGTGCAAACTTCGGGGTTTCCAACATGGGCAATATCATGGCCCAGAAGGGAAGAGTGCCGTCTGAAAAAATGAAAGTTGGCAGGTTTGTCATAGTTCGCCATACATTCCGACATGGTCTGTTGCCATTTCCGCGGGCCTTTTTGCGTCCAGACACTTGTGTTCTGACCTTCCTTGGACTTGCGATCAAGGCCATCAAAAATATATGTCAAAGAAAATACCCATCAAAATATACCAATGTTTTCAATTCCATGGTGGAATTTTTCCCTATGGTGGATCTTCCCGCTTCTTTGCACTCAAATCCTGGATCGTTCCCAGGTTTTCCCATTTCTGTTGGATCTTTTGCCAAGCGTCCATCTCTCTTCGCCGCAGCTCGGGTTCACAGCACATTTCCCAATTGAAGTGCTCATCCCAACAGCTCGGCAGGCCGACCCCCCAAGCTCCACTGCAGCAGAGCTCGAAGGTGAAACTGCCGATCCAACAGCTGACATCTGCCATCCAGAATCAAATCAAGTCAACATGTGTCTGTATATATATATATATAAATACATACATATATATATATGTGTGTGTGTGGGTGTGGGTCAAAATGGGGTACCCCAATCATCATTGATGGTTCTTTCTAAAAGTAGAGGAAAATCTGTGGTCCTCCAGGTCTTGAATTTTGAATCATGTCCATTTATTTATATATATATATATCATGTATTATACCTATATATATATATACATTTACACGTACATATGTATATATATATATATTATAAATACATACATACATGTACGTGTGTGTGTGTGTGTCTATACACATATATGACTTGTATATGTTGATGTAAAACAAGGTATGTGCACGTGATATACCTCACATTTACAGAACACATTTAACCACGGTGTGAACGTGTGGTTGCTGCGCTTGTTCAAATAGCTGGCAGACCAAAACAAATAATGACCTCTTAGATCACTATTGGAAGTCTCTGTACGAGGGATGTTTCGAGCCAAACATGTTCAAACATGGCCAAAGTCTGTGAGCATGCTGGCCCACACGCATGCTGCATACTGCGTACTCCGCTGGAACATGAGGAACAAAGCTGAGGACTAAGGACTTGGAATGCATCACCACTTGCAGTGTCTGATCCACCTACATGCAGTCGAAATGAATAATCCAGGCAAGGTAGTTCTACAGCCAGAACTGCCAATTTTGCTTTTTTCTGCAGCCCGGATGTCGAATTCCAATTGCGCTTTGTAGCAAGTCGTGATTGCAGCACCGCAAACCAACTCATTCGGAAGAAAGGATCGCCAACTCAACTCTGTCCTTGCTGCTGACCCAAGGTGAGTGGTTGATACAAGGGGGCCCTTTAACAAACAAAGCATGCACTTTTCACACCTCTTTCTATTCCAACAGTGACTAGGACTCCGTCTCTGCAAAGTGTCTAGATTTCCACGACATGTGGCTTCTTTGGCTAGTCTGCTGACCACTGAAGGGAACCCTTTTAGCACATATCTCGAAAGAAACTCATCTCCATTGCATGGTCAAGAAGCAGCATGAAGATGGATCTTTGCCAGGCATGGGTACCAGCGAAAGTCAAAGATTCCATGATGGCACCCATGGTCACAACATCAGGAAGGATTGCACCATCTCTGAGGCGCTCCACCAGCTCTGCTGCATGGAGCCACTTCGAGGCTTTCGCAAATGCAGTCATCACAGTTGAACTCATCACAGCTGAAGCAACACGTCCTGCCCGGAGACCCGTTGAATGTTAGGAGCCACACCCATCCTGCTTTTTTGAATACAACGCTCCTCGAACCCGATCATACAGTATTCCAGGTGAACTACCCCGCACCTAGGATTTGAATCGTGATTTATCTTCAGCGTTTTTTATTTCAGGTGTTTACCAAAGATATATATAAGATACTATGATAATACTATGATACTTCCAAATTGATCCTAATTGTGGGTCAAGTAATCATGAACAGCAACAGCCTTCTGGCTCCCATCACCAAGCCCAAGGGTTCTCCAGCTTTGCACCGGGAGAAATCGTCGAAACTGCTCAAGGCCTTTGGCCATCCCCTGACCTTCTCACACGCTGTGAGCAGGGCGCATCTGCTTATCATCGAAGGCCGAAGCGTGGCTCGCGGCATCAAAGACCCAAACAGCAGGGCAGCTTTCAGCCAACGACCCGCTGCACCGCAACAGGTAATGCAACTGTTGTAAGTGATCACTGTAGGTTCGAGAAACCGATGCTTCACCTGGCTGGTGCTTTAAACCTCCTGAACAATATTAGTTGTTGGGGATCATCATCATCATCATCATCATCATCATCATCATCATCATCATCATCATCACAGAGAAGGAGAAACGTTTACCTGCGAAGCCAGTCACCATTTCCTCCACATACTTCAAGGACTCCTCCCAGCCAGACGTCAGGACACAGGCCGCGCCCGCAGCATTGTAGCTGACGCTGTCAGGCCTCCAACGGCTGCGGTCCATGCAACGCAGCAGGTGGGCGGCCGCGGTCCATTCCCCCGTCCTTTCGCCCGCCGAAATGGCGCCGTTCCAACAGATGGCATCCACCGGGCCATCGAGGAGCCGCAGGGCGGTGGCCCAACCGCAACCGCCACCAGAGATGACAGAGCCAAGGGTGATGGGATTGGGACGCAGGAGTCGGTGTCTCACCTCTTCCAACAGAAAGGAGGCACTGGTCCATTGACCTCCCTTGGCACAAGCGTTGATGGCAGCGTTGAAGCCTGAGCTGGGCAACGCCCTTGGATTTGATGCTGAACGTGGCGACAATACTTGGAGGCTCAAGCATGGAAACTAGGGTCCGCACAAGCTAAATTCGGAAGACAAAGAGCCCTGGGTATCCTCTGTAAAAATTCGAGTGCCAGCTCCCATTTGCTTGCTTTCTCGTATGCAGATATGACAGCACTGCATTCAAAAGCGCTGACCTTCAACCTGGACAAACAGCCGAATGTGGCCTTAATGCCTTAGGAGTCGCGAACCTTCCTAAAACATGTATCTCTAGCACAATTTCAAGTCACAATACATATCTGTTCAAACTTCATTCTGGAAACGAAACCCACACTACCTTCGCTTTTCAGACGTGTCCCAAAATTGCTCCCCTTCTTTACTCATGTTCACCAGATTATCCTTTACTTCGCACTGCTCCAACCTCCACTTCCACATGCACCAGAAGATCTCCTCCGCTAAAATGGCTTCCTTCCGCTTGGCCAAAACGTCCAGCAGGTGCGTGGCATGCCGAGGCTTGCTACCCCAGGTCTCACAAAAAGGTCTCAGAGCAACCTGGGTCAAATGGTGGATGTACCAAACCATTTAATCATGGTGGATTCAAGCACCCCCCCTAAATAAGAAGGGCTTGTCAAGGGTCTAAAAAAAACCACCAACAACCCGACTAACAAAGTGGCTTATCAAGTGTCCGTTATTGGGGGATTTGTGGCAATGCTGTGCGATGTTATGGGAAATGATGATAAATCATTGGATTTGACCAAGACATGCCATCTTGATATGACAGGAATTCTCCTTCTAGTAATGACCCCCGCGCTAAAAATCTTACACGGAAGGTCCGAGCTTAAATTTCCTTTCAATTATATATATATATATTCAATTTCAACGCTGAACCATCAACTTTGGGGTTCTCAAATTTTGAGACAACTGAGACAACCCCGCCTCAACCCGTCTCGCATCCCACGGGCCGCTGAGCAATGGCTCCAAGCGCTCCAATTCAGCAATCTGCCGCATGGCGCCAGCAGCAACTCGTCGCCAACAGTGCTTAGTTAAAAATGTGTTTGTCTGAAATAGGACACCCCAGCGTATTCTCTGTTTGCAGACAAATCTAAGTGGACATGGCTCAAAAATCGATCACAAAGGGCTGGTCGTTCTGAAGCTGTAGAAGCCTACGGCTTGGAGATGTTCTGATGTGAAAATGAGGAATCTGACCACAAATAGCTGGATCGGTTAGGCCATAGCCCAGCTGCTCCCCAGCAGCATGGGACCCTGGAGCCCAGAAGTCCTTCCAGCTCACAACCAGGCCGTATACTCTCAGAAACTCTCAGATATGGCTGGTGATTTCTGACTCAGTGCTGGACATCATTCTTGTTATAAAGCGTATGTGTATGTGTTTATATTATATATATATATATGTGTGTGTGTTATACTTATACATGGGTTCAGATACCTATAGCCAACATAGATATGATGATCTAGATCTATATATTTTTTTTTTTTGGATGGCCTGTCAGATCAGCCACCAGCTTGAAGATCATCTCCCGATTGGCCTGGCAGAGATGGTCAGTAGATGTGGCAACTCGTGGCAACTCGGCCGGGTTGAAAAAACACCCAAAAATGGTGGATGGTGGTTTTGTCATCGAAAGAAAGGGGTTCAACTGATTCAACTGATTCAATATAAGTTAAGTCTCAAAATGCATACCTCACCAGGCAAAAATGGAAAGAGCATTGTCACACGTTACGATTTTTGCCTGCTGAAATGCGAATATCATTGATGGTGAACCCATAAAATCTGCATCCATTGGGAAATAAGGATCTTAGTAACGTTTGAAAGGAATCCAAAGGGAGGAGCATGTCTATTGGCCGTGAAGAGTGGCCATGAAGAGTGGCCAACCCCCAACGGAAAGCATGCAGGCATCTCTACTAGAAGCTTGTGTACTGTATATCATATGTCATGTCGATGTCGTGTACAAATGTTGTATACACTTCAATACTACTAGTGTATATATATATATACACCGTATACGTGTATAGATATGTGTATATATGTATATATACACATAGATAGACTGTATATAATGTACATATATTCCCATCCCTCTAATATTTAACACCCCCATTGTATGGTTCCAAATACGAATAGATTTCCTACATCCACCATGGTTTATGGCGGGTGTAAACCATATTACGGGGAAGGGTTGGTTGTATGTATAGGACAAATCAACGTATTACACATCACATGTATACATATATATATATACATATAGTTGTCCCCAAATAGATGGAAAAATAGATCCCTGCCAATTTGATCATGATTCAGTTTGCCACTATTTGGGGATGACTATATGGATAGATATATGTGATACATATATATATATATGTGTAAAATATATTTATCAAGACTATAGAATCATGGCTGTTTCATTCCCTTTGAACCCTTCATGGCCTGGGATTCCTCTTGCCACCGATGTTCTGGCACCTGGGCTGGGACATAGCTCAGGCACCTGTTTTGGTTTGGAAAAACATCTGTTTAACCAGATGATCTGGAGCTTTGCCTCCAAGATTTAACCATCCAATAAATTGGTTTAGAATCTACCAAAATTGGACACACGAGTGGCTGAAAACAAGAACGGAGATTCAACATGGTTTACGCCTTCTGAAATCCCCAACCCTTTTGAGCCACCGCTTCATGACTAGATCCAATACCAAACTAGGGTTTCTAGGGCTATTGGATACTACGGGGAACGGATTGAAAAGAAAAGGCCTGAAATGAACAACTCCTGGGATTGCACGAATTTCTGATCATTTGCGTCCTGAGGTCACGGTGACGTCGTTATCATTTTCGCAGAAACATCTTGCAGGAGTTGCACCCCGCAGAATCCTCAACTCGGTGGAATCAACTCGACCCCTTGGAGATACCGAGCGGCACAAATCACATACCAACCCATCTGTCGCAGCAGTTGGATCTCGGCATGGCGTTCCTTATGCCAGGGTGAATCCATCAGCGGCGTTTGATGAGGGAACCTTTTTGGTCCTTACTTTCTGGGATTTCTCCTGACTTTTTTCGGAAGCAAACGCCTGCCTTTAATCTTTCAGTGTGTATCCACACCAAACATTGCTGAGAGCTGAGTGCAAACGAACCAAATTGACCAGGCATTGCACTTCCAGGTGGCCCAATTCTTGTGACTTCATCCCTCACGCCAGCAAAAGGGGGCTCAAAGTCTGGCCCGGAGGGCGAAGAAGAACATTAATTATAGAATATCAATAATCTGGTATTGATAATATTATATATAAAATATAGATCATATACATAGAATATCAATACCGAAATGAAGTGTCTGGGGGTCCACTGGTACTCTTGGATCGCCTCGAAAGCGCACAGTCCGAGTCACTGCTGAGAGCAAGAGGCCTTTGGCTCGTTGCCGCTCCCCACGGAGCCTCAGGACGTTTTTCACGGCCACTTATCAACCAAAATAGGGATTTTGACCAAGCAAAATGGGAAAAGAAGCATGATTCTGGCGACCAAAAGATGGGGGACCAATGGACCTGGGCTGTCCGCTCATATTTTCAGCATCCAAGGCATGCAGCCAGGCAGCGAGGGCGATGCATGGTAGTAGTCCTCATATCTCAACAGTTGCAGCAGCAAGTGGGTCTCGGGCCTCGCATTCACAGCACGTGGCCGGAGGACTTCTGTAATTTCGTTTGTTTCTGATGGGAAGATGTTGAAACAGATGTGTGCTTTTCGTTCAAACATACATGATATTTGAACCATCTGAACCATTTGAAACTATGCGCGCAAGTCTGAAAATAGGGTACCCCAAATTTCATGTCTATCATCATTTTACCCATCAAAAAACTGGCATAAATTGGGCTATACCCGATTTTCAGACATACCCATGTCTATTCAAAGGGTCTTCAACTGGCCTTGCAAAGTTGGTCGAGCCGAAGGGCGAGATTTGATCATCTGCAAAGTTGAAATCCTGCCATGGCAACTTCGCATCATCAAATCTCCTTTTTCTGTTGCAAAGCAAAAAAAAATATAAAGGAACAAATCCAGAATAGTACCAAATCAGGAACAAATCAAGAATAGTACCAAATCTTATTCATAGCCTTCATAGCTCTTTATATTCATAGCCATTTCCGGATTCCTGGATTCTCCCCATTTCCAGGTGGGCGAATGAAACCTAGTCACCATGGATCTCCTCAGGAGTCGAGCTTGGCGACATGGCGCTTCGCTCAGCCTGGGACGGGACACGCTGATAAAAACCCGGAGAGTCTACTCCCACATTTTCTGACAAAACATAGGTATGCATGTAAATACATATCATATACATATATATATATAGATGTATACATAATTATATATGTACTGCTTGTTGCACCCATATCGGGAGGGAACTGCGGTCGTCAATGCGTTTTCGGCATTCAGCATCAGCAAATGCTGATGCTCGGTTGCCAGAAAAAGACACTCTGAAAAAGAAATTGCTAACCGTGACAATGTAAGAACAAACATGCAACGGCCCCTGAAATCAGCTATTAAAAACCCTGGATATTCTGGGCATAAAACCGCCAATTGAATCCTTCAAAACATCTTGACCCTTGACCCTGGAACAATGACATCTCAAAAATAACCCTATCCCTCCCTATCCCTCCCTATTCCTCCCTATCCCTCCCTATCCCTCGTTGTTAATAGGTATCCCGGTATCACATGAACTATGGGTTGTGCTGATCCCCAATAAACAAGGTAGGTTCATAAATGCCCTAGAATAAACCATCCACACGACCCGCTTGAAAGCCTTCCGCTTGGCTCTTCGGGCCAATCGCCCGCTCGGGCTGATTTTGTGCACCTAGCCGGGACAGGTCCACAGGTTCAAGGACGAATCACCTTCAAGCCATGGATTTATCATCTCAAAATGTAGTGCTTCGTGTTCTCAAGAATGTATGATTACATTCATCAATCAGTTTCCCTATGGCCCAGTGCCATTTTGGGGTATCCCCCATTTTGTCACAAACCCATTTCTTTCTCTGTTAGAATTGCGCAGCTTCAGCATGGAATTGTTGTTCTATTGTGTACCTGTTTCGATGTGTCATAAGTAGAGATTTTGGGAAAGACAAGCAGAGGCATGTAATATATGGTCTTTGGTCCAAAGCGACGCACTTTCATTGTCCATTGTTGTGTCATGTACAAGTAGATGCCAAGTAGAGGCAACTTCTCTCCACGGAATGCTTGAAATACATTGCGGAAACCAAAGAGGAGAAACCGTAAGGCAGGAATCCAAAAGACATCCAAAAGCATAAAAAGCCGCCAGAAAGTCAAGCAATAAACTCGAAGTCCAATACAAACAGAAATCTATATCATCAAGAAGACTCCAACTCACACTTCGGTCATCTAGAAAAAAGAATCAAAGAAATATCTTGTAGCTGTTCACTAGCTTGGTTTGAGGAAAAACACTACAGGAAACCTATTTCTCGGCATGATTTCAATATATTTCACTATTTACCTTCAAAAAAAAATTGTGTTTTGCCGTGGAAGAAACGGACTGAGGCCTCATCTTCAGGCTCGGGCGGCTCAAGTCTCTCGGGCTGCTCGAGTTCCTCGCTATCGGACACATCAGCGGGATCGAGCTGTCCATGTTGTCGCCTCGCTGCCCCCAATCTATGGCCAGTAGGAATTGATCAACCAGTGGAGTTTGTGGTATACCCTCTGGTAAACTAACATAACTATGGAAAATCACCATTTTTAATGGGAAAATCAACTATTTCTATGGCCATTTTCAATAGCTATGTTGGTTTACCGGAGGATATCCCATTTTTAGAGAAAGCCATCGTATTGTCGAAGCACCTGACATTGTCATGGCTCCCTGCATGCCCTGGAGCAACAAGGTGAGAGAGATTTCAGGGATGCTCAGTGCTGCAAGAGCTTTCAAGTTGAAGATTTGCAGGGCCCAAGATCACCAAAAATATTCGCATTTTTTCGAGGTTAGGAATCCAAATTATCAACCTACAAATTGTGTAATTTGTTGTGAGATGTTGTGCTCAAGAATCATCCATTTTTGGGGGATAGAAATCCGTTTGACACTTACCCTTCTCAACACCAGTGGAAACTCATCTTAAGTGTCCCACCTCACATAGGCGGCAAGTTGAACCAAGCTCATGGCGAAGGGGACGTGCACTGGACCCACCTGGGAAGTCACCCTGAAGGCCCCGAAGCAACGGCAACAGCAGTTGTGGCTGGGAACCCCAGGCTGTAAGATCTGTCTCCAGCTCCACCCCATGCCATGTAGACAGCTCCTGCGACAACTCGCAACTAAACCATCCGATCTTCGAATCATTGCCCTCCCACTCCATTGTGTGTCATATTTCCCACTTGTGGGGGTGAGAAGTAATACCACCATCTTCCATGTTTGACGATCGTCATATCGAGTTGAACCCCATTTGGACATCTTCTCCTTCTTAAACTCGTTACAACATCCGCATCTTCTCCTGCAAGACGACTTCCTGAAACCTCGCCGCCTCAGTGGATGCCGCCACTGCCATGGTGGTGCCGGTGGTCACCAACCTTCGCCATTCCGCGACCTGCAAACGGGTGACCGCCGCCAAATCAACACCTGATTTGGCCTGGAAATGGGGCATACCCCTAGACCATTGCCATTTTTGATGGGCTGATGAAAATCCATTTGCCGCCTGTGTTGATGTGAACACTGGGGCACCAGTATCTTGATTCATAGCCAAACAGGTTTGGGCTCGAAATTGCTGACCCCGGCACTGGATGGTTTTACCTACCAAGAAGTTTTTTTTTATCATTCAACCCAAAAACATTGGATGTACAACCCAAAGTGAAGGCCGCAATCTCAAACTAGGATAGTTGAAGATTAAAGATCTCCAAAAACTGGGTAGGTTCATGTGGTTCGTAGCCTATTGGAGTCCCCGCAACTGCTGCACCTTCCCTTCTGGCCTCTGGACCGGCCATGGTGGCCAAACGCCCAGAAAATGGGAAGAGCCGTGGTAGCAATGCGGCGGCCTGCAAGATGTGGATCAGTTGGGTCAGCCCTGGAATCAGGGCACTGATGCTCATCCCCTCCCATGGTCCAGTATTGACCCATCCCCACACAGGCCAAGGTCAAGATCCAGATTGAACAGTTTTTCCGGTCCTTCAAGTCTCATGCATGACCTACGGCCGACACAACATAATCCTCCAAGTCTTCAATTCCGCCTTGCTCTCGTAGTCATCTCTGGGAAGGTTCCTGAAGCCGCTCAGGGTCAAAGATTGGGGCAACATCCACGGCAACGCCGGGGTCCTCAACGCATCAGCCATCAGCGCAACCATGGGCGCCAGCTTTGAGGACGACAGATCCTGCAGCATCACTTGGAGACATGGCCTCCTATAGAAACACTAATGTGGCCAAACCAATGCCATAAACCATCTCCAGTGACTTACCATAAATAGCTAGCAAATCTCATCTCCATAGGGTAGGTTTAAGATTGGGTTTACCACCTTGGGCTGGGGTATCAGAAGCAAAAGATCGAGCTGAACACCACAGCCGCTTCCGGCCTGTGGTTTCCGCTCGGTTAAGCTGAAGATCGCAGCAGCCTGCCATCGCTATGAAAAGCACGAGTCTTCAACATCGCTATTTCGACCAATCCCATACCCCCAATATTGAATACACCCATATGGCCAGGGGTTCTGGCCGGGCATTTGATGTTAGCCGGATCTTAAATGAGGTAGTTACAAAGGTTTCCAGGAAACTCAGTAAACCATACTTCAAGCCATTCATCTTACTTGGAATATTGGGCGACCTTGGTCACCTGCTTTGCGAAGGCTTGACATCACTGCTCATTGTCCACCTTTCTTCGCAGGATATACTGTACAATACCACACTTGATGGCTGACGACACGGTTTTCTGGTTTTTTGGCTCAGCATTGCTTACTCCATCAAATTGCTGAGAAAATCCACCAAAAACACGAAAAACCTCAGCCTCCAGCACCGCGGCAGCGCACTCCGGCGACTGCACCATGGCCGTCCGAGAGAAGAGCTTGCCAGCATCCACCAGCTGTGGAAAGGACAGCCGTGCCAGCGCTAGCAGGGAGCTTGCGAAGTCCACCTGGTGGAAGCTAAAACATGCTAAAACCACTCTCAATGACGAGTCAATGTGCCATGAATCCACCATTTGATGATAGCCATTTTTCATGGGAACATGGGAGATATTTTGAAGGCTGTGTAACTCACCAACAGTAATCCAAGTTGGATGTGTCTGGTGGGATTTACCCTTATGGCCATTCTAATGGAGAAAATGGTGATCAACTCAACCATCAGATTTGGGGATATCTCATTTATGGACAAACCTCGTATTGCTGCTGGTCGTCCTTAGGATCGTAAACCACACATGTTTGTGGGGTCAAGAATCTTGACTCCCCATCACATTCAACTTATCGGTCATCAAACATGGCTAGCTGGAAAATTTCCTGATAGATGTATTTGTCCCATTGAAACGCCCCCTTCAATGCCTCGTTTATGGAGGATTTCCCATGGTAAATGGGGGATTTTCCAGCCTCCGAGAGCTGCTCCTCTGGGCGTTGTTCGACCAGATTCTTGGTGGGAGACAAGGGCTGCTGGGCCTGGCCGAAACGCCATGGGGGTTCACCATGGCTGAGATTGCCATGGCTGTTTGAGTATGGAAATGTGAAGAGTCCCTACTTAACAATCTTAACAAGTGGTTGTTTGGAAAAAAAATCTTTGTTTGGCCAGCTTGGTCATGCCTAGTAAGGGCTAGTATTACACCATCTTCTGAGAGTGTTGGCCACCTCCATCTCAGAAGCAATTCTTGAGGCGCAAACCAGTAGATTTTGGCCAAGGTAAAACCAGTGCCTTGGAGCAAACCCGCCGCAACGTTACGGAGCTTCCAACAGCGCCGTTGCAACTGTCCAGGAGGCAACAGTGGTAATTCCCCCATTGACACGCCCAACTTGGATATAGTTGGTGAATTATATCCATGAAATATCCCCATGCCTGATCTTCCCTGATTTCATATCCTCATGATGATTGGCTTCAAATACTCAGTCCACTTCCCTGTCAGTTCAGTTCAGCTCCTCCACGGAACCGAGCTGCGTATCCCGAACCAACAGCATGGCAGCACAGCTTAGCAACGTCGCGGCCGTGGCTGGCTTTGGATCCTACAGATCAGTTGAGGTCTGCAGTGCTGCTCCATCTATATTATATGTATATGTACAGTGTTTAATATTTATATATATATATATGTATATATGTGAATGTGTGTGTGTGTGTTCGTGTTTGTGTATTTTGTGTTTGTGTATACATGTATATATATATACATACATGTGTATATACATATATACATGTATATATATATACAGTACATACATCACCTATAAATCACCTATCAATCCCCTAAATGTTGATCTTATTGATATCATTTCCGACCATCTCATCATTGCAACTTTCATCCCGCATCGGTCCACGTGACGCTTCTGCAGCCCCTGTAGCTGGAGCAGCAAGGCTTCTCTGGCCTGGCCCCAACATGGGGATATCATGGGAAATACTCGGATAAACTAAACTGTACAGTAATGGGATATATAGCTGGGATATGTATATTATATATGGAACCTGATACAGTTGGGTTTGTCTCAAAACAAGTGCTGTGCCACCAATCATGGGAAATTCAATAGGTAGCTGGCGTTCTAAACCATGGAATGCAATTGAGTCTCTAACTCTGAGACAATCCCATATGGGCATGGGTCAAAGCCATTGAATCCCCTGGTGAAATCACACCTAAGTGTGTAGCTCGTTCATATAGGTATGTTCATTCTCCTAAAAATGCTGTCCTGGGAATTGACCCGTCCTTATGTTGCCAGCAAAACTGCTCACCTGCCCAGCTTGAGATGTCCTGTGCGGATTGACTGGCACTTTTGCTAACATGTCCCATCCCGACATGGATTTTTGTTCACCCTATGTTTCCATTGTCCACAGCAACTAGTTTTGCTCTGGCCAAGGGGTCACAAGCCGTGTTACCCAGCGACTTGCGGTACAGCCTGTGAACACCTCAAACTGTGGCTGCATCTCCTTTGCTTTTATTGAAATGGGGATTTGCCAGTATGAACTGTGGCTCTCTTGCGATAATTCTAGACCCCAGACCAAAACGCCATGCTTTTTGATGGGAAAACCCCGTCTGGGCCCTGGGAATCAGCTTGAAAAGAAGTTAGCGCTGTCAGCCTGGCTAAAACTGTCCTCAAAACTCCTTGATCACACTTTTCACGTTTCTATATGGGTGGTTCCAGCTCCAAACTTTCCAAGAGAAGCCTTTGAAACAGTCTGCCACCGGCACACGGGGCCTCCCACAGCAAGTCTGGCGAGGTCTCACCTCACAGCAAGAGAGGTGGTCCCCAGATACTTTCCACCCTGAAACTTGGATTTTTTGGGTGTGCATCAGTGCATCTCAACAGCCAAATAACAACTCAAAAAAGGAGTGGATCCCCACTACTCCTGGGCTGAAGTCCCCCTTTTTCGACACACTAATGTCAACCCAGCCTGGTGGCATCTGCCTGGCTAAGGAGAGTGACCGTGACCTGTGAGGCGCCGCAGCCTGCGTCAGCATTCCGGCAACTTCACCTTGAGGAGCTTGGCAGTGGATGAGATTCGAACATGATCACAATATAATGGGGTTGTTGGCTTCATACCCCCATGGTAAATGGGTTTGTCTGAAAGTGGGGTACCCCTAAAATCCATTGGTTAATCATCGTGTTCCTATTAAAATGCCCACTTTGGAGGTATACCCATTTTCAGACAAACCCATTTCTTCAAGGAGTCATCATGTTTAATATCAATCAAGGGTTGATCAAACAATCGCCAGGGTGAATTGATTGGTGACTCGGCCTGCTATTTGGCTACGGGTCAAACATTGGCCCAGTTCAGCATGACCTGACAATGCAAACCACTCCAGTCAGAGGAGGTTAGAATTCTTTGATTGGCATCGTCGAATCCCATAAAAATATCCATTTTCAGGTAGTTTCCCACTTGCCAATGGGGCCTTGGCAATGTCATCTCAACCCAAAATTCTCATATCGTGGCTCCCGTTTTACCCGGGGTTAGAGATTTGACCATAGCTCCATAGCTAACAGCCCCCCCAGACCACCGGAAGGTCCCATGATATCCCCATTTCGGTGCCATGTCCATCCAACTGAAATCTTTATCGAAAAAAAAACTCACCACCAAATAGGTATCCCGTTCATCCCGTTATATATCCCTATCGTATCCTATTGTTGGTCATGTTATATTCCCATTGCATCCCAATAATGCTGGAACATCGTGGAGATATCCTCCCAGATATCGTCCTAGTATGGTGATTTCCCCTCAAATCTCCCATTTCATTGGATTGAAGGGAAAACCGCTCCCAAAAAAACTGGCTGCCTTCCCACATGAAATACAGGGTTTTCCTGTAAATGTCCCCTTAAGCCAATCAAATGGCCATTAAAACCTATTAAATCCCATTAAAAACCTATGAAATCCCATTCAATTCACCATTTTCATGGTTCAATCCCCCATTTCCCATGGATTCTCCCACTACCGCCACACAAAACACGCCATGACTCTAAGCCCCTGGCAGATCTCTAAGGTCGTGAGCACTGCGGGGCCACCCAGGGCCGCATCGCTGCGCGTTAAACGCCAGGCGGCCACGGAGGTACCGCGGGCCTGGAGGTCCCAGGCAAATGGCAGAAAGGGCTGGGGATTACCCATCGGAGTCACCAAACATCTGAAAATCAATGGGAAAATCAATGGGAAAATCATGAGAAATCCCTGAAATCCCCGAACTAAGAGCTTTCTAGCTGGGCGTGACTATAAATGATGGACTTTCCAGCAAGCCCATGTATGATTACTGCAGAGTACTAGCAAAAAAATACCAAACAGTGGAGGTGTTATTAGGAAAAATGGGAATAAGTAGCCAGTTGTTTTAATCAATGTCTTTTGATTTAAATCAGAGATGCAAGCAACAAAAACATATGATGAAATCAAATATAACTATATATAACTATACAACTCGCCAAATTTCATATCACAGCAACGGAACTCTGCCCATGGCTGCCCCACATGATTCAGCCGCACGGCAGCGCGGAGCATTGGCAAGCATGACCTTATCCAGGCATAGCGGTGAAATCTGGCATAATTTCAATGGGAAGCTTGATGAAAACCATGGGACTTCCAAATTTTGAGACAACCCCATCGAAAAAAATGCAACACGCAAATCATCCAACTTGGTCCCAAGTGCAGTTCTCTCATTTCCGAGCAATTCATTGTAGAATCTTGAAATGGATCATGTTGTGATTTGTGCTGGTCCTCTTATTTGTTGCTTGACCCATCACGACACCTGACATGTCCCGTCTACATATTGAGTCGCGTGCCGTGGAAGTAACTCTCGGGCTCTGTAGGCAAGCTCGTCTAGAATACGAGGGCTGCATGCAGCCTTCCGCCAGTGGACCCCTACAAATCCAACGACCTGAGATTTTCCATGGCTTCCCCTACCTGAGGTGAGAAACTCCCAGCCTCAATCTCTGGAAGGTACTGGAAGAGCTCCAAGAAACGCACAAATTGACCAGGCACAAGTTCATAGTACAATGCCTTGAAAGGCGACCCAGAAAACACATCGTCCCACAAGGCATGTGCCATGAGTCCACTCACTTCCAATTCGCGCTGGCTAATGATAAGCTCAGGCGACAACAGTTGGGTCATGCTTTGGAATTACAAATCAACCTATAGACTGAAGATGTTGAATATAGGTCTTCACCATCCAATTCGCAGGGACCCAAAGTTGACCGAGGAAATCCGTATCCGCTGAATGCTGAAGATTCGTCGAGGCTCATTCAATCGCTTTGGGAGATGCATCAACAATCGAGGCCTTGGTGGTATGCCAGAACGCGACAGAAATCACACAGCTGAGAGGTATCATGGTGGCCGTATGTCTCTATACATATATATATATATACATATATATATATATATTATAGAGATATACATACATTGTGACATATGTTGCGAGTCTTTTTGTGTTTTTCTCCGCAACATGCAAAACAGCCGGGCGATTCCCATCATCAAAGGCCATGAAATCTTTCTCGGTGGCTCTCATTGCGCTTCCCCACGGAATGACATCGTCGTTGTTGGAACGCACCAGGCTGACCAGAGCCAGGGATAGGTGTAAGACCTCAACCACTCAAATGTCCAGTCCCGGTTTGACTTTCCTGGAAAAGAGGGAAGGGATGGACCAAAAAACACATGCAGTTGAAGCGGTCGCAAGTGGCCAAGAATTTGTCATACACACATTACTGAAGGGTGTCATCTTGTCATGGAGAAACCTCCAAATGCTCTGCAAAGTACCATTGAAGTCTGTACCGGGAATATGGTGTGGTGTACCGGGAATATGGGACCCAAATACCAACCTCCTAGTGCGATGCGCAATTGCGCAAGAACTCGATCAAGAATGCACGGTTGATCCAAAGCCTAATCCTCCCACAGCTCTGTCCCAGTTCTGTCCCCATGCAATTCATCATTGATTTAGAAGTTCTTTAGATCCATTTGTATCATATATATATATATATGTGTAATCTCTTTATATATAGAAACTAGAGATGAAACTCCATCTATATGTTCTCAAGTCCAAAGGAAAGGAGCGCCCGCGGCCCCCCATCGCCCCGCTGAAAAGCCATCCAAGGCACATCGGAGCCTTTGAAGGAAAAGATGTGCCGATCACCTAGGTGTGTCAAAGGCTTCCAAATATTAATTTCGTCCACAACATCACCACGAGTGTTACAATCATGCGATTCTGTGGGTAGAGGTCAATCCAGTGGAATCCCATGGTTGCCACACCCATTGAGACAGACCCCTAAGCTAGTGAACTTGGAAACCCTGCAAAGTTGAATCTTTTGTTTGGCATAATATTCCTACATTTACGTCAAAAGAGTGGAAGTATATTGACCCGGCCACGGTTTACTCAAATGTTGATGGCTAAATCATGTCCAATCCCCATGTTTGATGGTCAGAATCCCTATATATTAATGGTTAAATCCAGATATTTTGATGGTGAAAGCCATGTTTTTTCGCTGGCTCCAGCTTGGTCCCCCACACTGCTCCAGCAGAAGCTCCACGAAGGCCAGGTGAGTTGGCTCACCCACCTTGCTACGGCCATATCTATGTCGATATAGACATGTGATATGTATGTAATGTAACTATATATACATATCAATCCATTTACAGAGCTTTAAAGTCCACCCAAATCTATAAGTGGTGAGTGGTGATTTCATTATTTCATTGGCAATTCCCTAAGGTCAAACTCTCGGCCTCGCCTCGGTTTGAAAAAGGGGCAGGAACTCAGACTCTTCGTTGCGACTCCTTCTTGCACCTTGCGATTCGCTTCGTGCAATACTTACTGGTGCGAAACGTAGGGAATGGGGGAATGGATGGGAATGGGATGATTACTAATGGTAATTATAGGTCATTCCCTCATTCCCTGCTAAGCACAAGTAAGAATAGGGCTGCACCCTTGAAACTTGCCAAGAAGATCCAAGAGGCGACAACATCAAAAATTGGCTGCTTCAAACTCATCCCATCCGATGACTTTGATGGTAAGATTTGTTCTCGCAAGTTGCGAATCCATGATCATCCGCCTGGTAGTATTGTCAGTATACATTATATAGATATATACAGATATATACAGCCCCAGGCCCATCAAATCAGCTGTGCTGCTGCCTTCTGGATCTTCAATCTCATCTTCGATCTGAAAATTCCTCCCCATGGCGCGAGTGAATGCGCACGCAAGCAACGAGAGTGTATGGCCGTCATCGATGCGATTCATACCTCACATCTGGCAGGGTTGGAGAATGGACACCCCATGTCACCCCGTTGTCCAGTGAATCCGTGTTTTTTTGCGCGATTTGGTCAAGAAAAGTGTCAGCACTTCTAAAGATGACTGCTGAAATTAAATGACTGCAGCTGTGCAAAAAGTCAAGCACACCCCAGAACCCAGCTTTGCCTTCCACATATCCCCCACGGGATCACCCAATGCTACCAGGTGGCGTGGAGTCAGTGATGCAACGATCTGGTCGAAGATTGGCTCACATCCGGGATCCGAGAGCCGGGCAAAGGACAGCGCCAGCAGCGACAACTCCTCGGGATGAAAAGGGCCCAAACCTGGGAAAACTTGGATTCCTTGTCCACTAGACATCGCACCGAAATATTGAACTCACACGTGTACCATGTCTTGTTGCGTCCTGGGATCCACCCAAACAAACATCAGTTTTTTTTGCAAAGAATGAACTGCCCCCAAAATCTGGGTGGTTTTTGGAGACCCCAAATGATCCCAAGAACAATCGCCATCGGGACCAAAATCGTCCCCCCATCCCGTCCTCCCATTTTGACTTCTCGGTGATACGACGCAGAAGTGGAGGCAGCAGGCTTTGACACAGAAGCTCGTCCCGAAGGCCGAACTTGGCCAGAGCGTTCCTAGGCTCTCCCGATTCTAAACCTACCAGAGGGTTTCTATGATTTATGACCCCTCTTGGAAACCAAGATGGGACCACTATCAATCGCTATGCAAAGGCGGCTATTTAGCTATTTCCAAGAGGAAAATCATCTTCCAAGCCAAGTGTTTGGTTGTCATGTCCCGGGTTTTCACGAGTGTGGCAGTGGTGAGAAAGCAACAAGAATGTGTGTTGTGTGTGTGTATGTGTGTGTGTGTGTTTGTGCAAACTCCAGAAAAAAATGGGCCTGATTGATATACCCGACAATTTTGATGGGATATTACCCATGCTTTGTAGGTTTCCCCAAGAGTTGATTACAGTAAGGATAGTACCAAACCCCATCTGAGATGGGCGAGGAGATCTGGGACACCGAGCAAGAGCAACGAAGCATCACGGACCATAAACTGCCGGGCTTTGCCACGAACCTGTCCACATGCGGCACATCAACTGAAAAAAATCTATCAGCAAAGTCCACAGCAAACCGAAAACAGTGGACCTCTTGCAACAAGTAGTCTAACACGGCCGTGTCCTTGTACCTGATTCTCGCCTCGTGGAGTCATCAAAAACTGCTGTTGCTCAGGTTTTTGCGACCGATTGCAGCAATCTACCAGCATCCTCCACTTCGCTTTTTTTCATCTCGCATCATGAAATCATAATAATCCAATGGAAAGGGGCCAAACATCCTCTTTGGAATGTATCTTGACCCATTCACAAAAGGGGTTTTCTTGGCACGTCTTTGCAGAGCTAAACACTGCCACATCGACTCAGTCGGAGTCGAGTACTTCTCCTATGATGCCACCATCATCATCTCTTGAGCTCTCATTGAAGTACTTGAAATCCTTAGCACTGCAGGTCGCATGGCCATGCAAAAAAAGGAGCCTCTTCAAATTGGTATTCGGCCACTGAACGACCAATTCAAAAACTTAAATAGCCGTGGTTACCATGAAGCCGTCATATTTTGGGGGGAATGGCACTCAACCAAAACCAATATATCATATTGCACGGAAAAAGAAACCAAAAAACCTTGCCAAAAAAAAACACTAGAGCCACTTTCTCTCGGCATTCTGGGTTCCATCTTCGAACCCAAAGGAGAAAACGTGTCCAGGAAATTCAGTGCCGTGCAAACAGCTCAGCAAACTGGTTCTACTTCTACTGCTTGTTCCAACCCATGGCAGCTTTCATGGTAGAACCCCTGGTGAATCGCTGCCAAGCCTCCATAAAAATGGCCACTGCCAATACCATGAGCTTGGCAGCAGGGTGGCCAACCTCTGAAAATTTTCAGACTGAAGAACGGTCCAACCGTTTGGGGGTATCCTATTCTCAAACTTCAACATATGGACCATATATATTACCAGGCATCCCAGGCCTGGCCTCACCAAATTCAATTTCATAGTTATCCACATCCTGCAGGATGGTTTCTGAGCGACCAAACTGTGAGTCTGTAACAGTCTGTACACATGTGAGGGTTTCCTAAAATAGGGGTACCCCCAAATCATCCATTTTAATAGGATTTTCCATTATAAACCATCCATTTTTGGGTACCACCATTTTAGGAAACCCCCAACACAGATAGAGAGAGAGAGAGAAACTGAGAGTCCTCTTGAATCATCCATTTGCAGCATTTAATCTTCTTGACAATTTCACCAATCTGCCTGCCTTCTGGGTTCCTTGGAAAGGCGGCTGGAAAGGGAAACAGCACATTGTCAAGAAAGCGAGAAGAATGTTCGCAATCGGAGCATGTTCTTTTGCAACTCGAGAAAAAAAATAGTCAACCATGTTCTTTTTGGATGTCCAAACTCGTACAAATAAACCCGCATCTCTTCTGGCGGCGTTCCGGATCCACACTTGAACCCCTGCTGCATTTGCATCTCCAAAACAAATTGCTACACCCATGGGCCATTTTCTACACTAAAATTAGCCCATCAGAGGATTGGTGCCTTGCCATGAGGTGTCTGAAGCTTTCCCATAATTCTAGCTTGATATATCTTGTTACTATACAAGTGATTGCAAGTTCTCCAAGGTTCTGTATTGCGAAAGTCACCCGAGAACAAGGTCCACAAGGACAAGGGCAGAAGAGACCCAACTGACAACAACCGCCATCGATGGTCACCAGATCTCGATCTTCATGATCCTGCGCCAACGATACAGTCGCCCTGGGGGATCAGCATCCCCCAGGAGAATCTTTGAAAGCGGATTACACATGTAGCGACCCAAAAAAAAACAAGTCGTTTACCTTTACCTCTCTCTCTACATGTTGTATCTGTATATTTGGTGGTTGCTATACTACAGAAACGTCCTTGGCGTGAAACACCAGGTTGCAGCATGTGCAAGGATCCACCACGTGACCCACTGGAATGCCACTGGTATCTTGAACCGTCACAATTGGTCGGTTGAAGCAACAGCCTTGGCTCGCGCATGGGCGTTACAATTGGGTATTCAAAACTGATACCCCAAAGGAAAAATGGTTTTAAGATGTTTTAAGGGTTCTTATGACATGGGATTTATCGCACGCTTCGTCAATTCGACGGACCCATGTCCGAAGTTGCAGGCAAGTTGCAAGTGGCAGTCCAAGCCTTCTCCAATCTGAAGGCAGGATTACCAGCGTACCTTTCATCGGAAAATTCACTAAAGAAAGGAGGATCAAACATGATCAAACCTCTTGATGGGCTCAGTTTTGCATGGGTCAAAATTTGAGCTACCCCAAAGCTGGGTGGTAGAAGTGGTGGTCTCTGGTTCTAAGATTTTGACTGATACCTCCATCTTATTTTCTTCAGGTTACGGTCCCCAACAGCACCGCAGCCAAGTGGCAACAAATCCACGTTCCACGCAGCGCAATCCGGGCAGCATTGCTTCAGCTGTCGGGTAATACAATCGGTCTGTTCCACCGCATAGAAGATATCACCGCCCTCAAGAAGCGGCACCACAGCTTGGGGGGATCTGGGATGATCAACATGAAATATGGGATGAATAGATGGGTATCGGTATTGTACTGTATGCATTCACCATCAAATTTTTGGGGATATCATGGGTTTTCAACGAAAAATTCTCCCAAAGACTTGTCGGCAGAGGGGATGAACGTGAATTTACTTTGCCAGCTCTACCCGCTGTCAGACCATGGGATTCCAAGATGGTTGCTGTTACCCTGGAGTGCATCCCCATGAAGTGTCCTGTGAGACCCCACAAAGACTTGGTTGAATCCCTTGTTGATGAATTGTGACAATGTCGGTAAAACTGGAGAATCCAAAGATAAAGAGGGGTTCACCGCAAACTAAACTCTTCATCAGTCCAAGAAACTGTGTGGCTATCCACGATTCTATACCTCTGCACGGCAAGATGCGTATCAAAGTTTCATAGTCACGGTCACAGCCAGCAAGTGACGTGGGTTCGACCGACACTCTCTTAAAAAAGGTAAATCCCATCATCGATCCCATCAATCAAAGAGCCATGTCTTGGTGATCTCCAATATTCAAAGCCAGGTGATGCCAAAAACTGCTGCCACCAGGCAACTTGTTTGCCATTTCAATTTCCTGTCCAAGTGCAGCGGTGATCGCCTCTACTATTCGAATCTCCTCTTTGATTTCCGCATGTGTCACCTGTCTTTGGATTTTTTGGCAAAAGAAAAGGTTTTGTAGAATCCTGGTGCAAATAGGGAATAAACGACTTTTCTATCTTTTTAATTATTTTGGGGGTCAGGATGGTGTCCCCAAAGTTCTGCAAAATCTTGGGGATGTTGTACTCCAGGATTTGCTGCACATGAAAAGTATATGGGTATGAGTCAAGCCATTAGGGTACCTCTTTCGACCTCCAAATGGCTGGTATTTTTTCTAGGTCTAGAGTCTAGAAGTCTAGAACCATCCATTCTGCGGGGTCCTCCACAAAGAATTTCAATTCAAACGGTGCAAACATCAACGGAAGACTGTTCTGAAACTGACCAGTCACTGACTTCAAGTGCTCCATGGATTGCATGGGGGGAGAATACGAATAGTTTTGTCCGTACATCTTGATGAGTCCTGCAGGGCGAGGACTGAGAGTGGGAGGTTGACATGAACAAGCATAACAAACATGTCCAAGGCAGTTTGAGAACTGCTTGGTTTCGGTCAAAACCAATACAAAACTCACCGATGTCTCTGCTGCTTTGTCATCCAAAACTCCTTCAAAATATGAGGGTCGGACCGTCGGTTTTGCGACTCTTCGAGCACTGTGGCTGCACAAGAACAGAGCTGCAATCCCAAATAAATTCAAGTGGCCATGCTGCAGAACCGTCGATCCATAGGCAAGAAACCATGAGGTTTTCACAGCACAAATCATGCTGGTTGCTTGCCACCGGTGTCCATAAGGGATGACAAAAAAGATAAATTGATGTCAGCTGCTTTATTCCAATGTACTGTTTCTTTTCGCCGCAGGCACTGAGTTTCACACCAAAGAATCGATGGTCACCGCCAAGTCTCGAGCCCTGAAGGGTACGTTGCGGTGATTTTGATCAATTCATAACTTTATAATTAAAATTATGATGAAATGAACCCCATAGTTTTGGAAACAAGTTCTGTAATGGAACTATCATATACTACAGCGGGTTGATTTCAAATTGGCACCTTCCTGCAGTTCATAGGCATATTGACCAAGTGGAAGTATTGATTGATATGATACGCCTTAAACAATTGTTCAACAACGGATGAAAAAACGTCCTGCCAGTGTTCTAAATCAAGGTGCCCTTTCCACATACTTATGCCAAAGTGAGTCAAAGTGTCAGTGATGGCACCACAATTAGGAAATGCTCACACTGTCACACGCCTAAATTCACCACGAAGCAGACTTGCGCGATACAACAAGGCATCCCAAACCTCTGCAAATGACATCATTCATGACATGTCAAGTGCAATGACAACAAGATCTCGGTCCGATCTCTCCGTCGATCTTTCGTAATCGCAATGCCTCGCCTCACGATTGTTGATACGTCGTTTGGATGCTTCCTGCACTACTCCACAAAGTTCCGAAGCATCCAGGCGGTAGACCCGCTTGAAGGTTTGCAACCGCAATTCGCGCAAAGCTGCAACTGCCATGCACCGGGATCATGGGTTTGCCACGAATATATGAAGCAATGTTAAATTGCTGTTTGTACAAGAGAAAAAAAAATACTTAGTGAACAATGTACCTTGCGCTGCATGCGACTATATTAAAAAAAAAACAATAACAAATGACAAACAAGTAATCAAGACATGCCTGGATGCATTTTTGACAACATTTGAGGCTGTGTCTTGCAGGTGGAAGGTGAGCAACTGGCAGGGATAGGCAGGAGCACAACGAACTCCCGGATTTTTTTCCTTTCAAGGTGGTCTACAGAGAAGCTATATTTTCAAGCATGGACAATGAGACCATGTCTATGTTCAAAGGATAATCTTGCCACAAAAATGCAATTGAGTTCTCGACTTTTTTCGTGATGCAGATAGGTTGCAGACCAAGGCAGCCCATGCGGCAAGCCAAGGTTTCAACACCAAAATTGAGATTGCAAACCTCAGTAACTTCACACCAAAGTTTCAACAAATTTCCGCCCTGTCTTCTTCTGGGGAAACTCCTTGGCCGGCTTGCCGGAACTTGGAACTGTGTCAGCTTCGGCATCTGGGTCCCACATCCGAATGGAGAAATCGTCACTGCCAGAAGCAAGGCGCTTGCCATCTGGGCTGTATGCAACAGAATCAATCACATCGGTGTGGCCCGTGAGGGTTTTCAAACACTTCCCAGTCGCTGCATCCCAAATTTTGATGCTTTCATCCCAACTGCCAGAGGCAATGCGCTTGCCATCTGGACTGTAGGCCACCTCCCAAATGTAGTCTGTGTGACCTTTTAGGGTTTGCAAACACTCCCCTGTGCTTGCATTCCACACCTTGATGGTGCGGTCATCACTGCCTGAAAGCAGATATTTTCCATCAGGGCTGTAAACCACCGACCTCAGGTAATCTTTGTGGCCTTTGAGTGTGCGCAAGCATTCCCCAGTAGCCAAGTCCCAAATCTTGATGGAGCGGTCAGCGCTTCCCGATGCAATGTCTTTGCCATTTGGGCTATAAGCCACCGTCCAAACATCATTTTTGTGGCCCTTGAGAGTTTGCAAGCACTGGCCGGTGCTGGCATCCCAGATCTTCACGCTGTGGTCCCAGGCGCAAGAGGCCAAAGTCTTGCTGTCTGGACTATAAACCACTTTCCGAACAGAATCTGTGTGACCCAAGAGAGTCTTCAGACATTTCCCATTCTCAGCATCCCAAATTCTCACGGACAAGTCATCACTGCAGGACGCAATTTGTTTGCCATCGGGGCTGTAAGCTACCGACCAAACATCATCTGTGTGGCCTTCAAGTGTTTTGAGGCATTTCCCAGTGCTGGCATTCCAAATTTTCACCAAATAATCTTCAGAACCTGAAACCAGCACAGCACCGTCCGGTGACCACCGGACGGAATCCACCGGCGTACCTTCCCAAATCGAACTTGGAAATCCAGTCACTGCTGGTAAGGCCGCGACCACAGCCACCACGGCCACGAGGATTGCCATGGCCTGTTGGATTTTGATCCTACTTTGAGATGGGAACTTGGATGAACTTGGACGCCTGCAGGAAATGGAAAATGAAATCCAAATGAAAATCGTATGTCACGAGCAAAAACAGTTGAAAAAACCATACATCGGGTATTCTGATTGGTTTTTTTGGTAGTTTTCGACTGCGTGTTTGGAAACACTCCAAATTGAATCAATCAATTCGCCCAAAACACACACAAAAAAATCCGTCACCCAATTTGTTCCACAATACCCGACGCTCCACAAAAACATGGCATTTCCAGTGTGCATTTGAAATACATGTTCCCCCTTTTTTTTCCTCGTTGCTACTTTGGTTTCACCCCCAGTAAGTCTCCGAACAAGGCGGACATATATTGGAGACTAATGGAAATGAAAAATGTGTTTCCCAAAAATTGACAACCAACCATTAGCTTGCACCCTCATAGACCACCGTGCAACGTGCTCAATTGTTTTGTTGTGTCTGTTTTTTTGTGGCACGTTCCTCTTCAATTTTAAAAATGTGCGTCGCCTCTTGTTTGAACAGTATGTTGTGCATTGAATTTGTCTTCGTTTGGGTCACCTTTTCTTTGTTTTTTGTCCTTCCTGTGGTACATTTTTGGGGGGGCCATTTTGTTACGACATTTCTCTATTGAATTACATAAAGTGGTTTCTCTTCTGATTGTGGTTGGGTTACCCCATTTTTTTGAACGTTTTCGTTGAGTTATCCTTCATTTGAACATTTTTTCCTTTGAAGTATGTGTTGTTTCCTATTTGTTTCGTTGCGTCCCTGTTTTCGTATGTTTTCTTCCTACAGTACCTTTGTCTGTCTTGATTTACCTGTTGTTTGAATTACCCTTTGTATATTTTTTATTGACATGCTCGAATTCCGCGATTGACTCGAGGGTTGACATGCTCACTATGTGAAAGTGAAAAACCGGAGGGAATAAATTCCCGGCAAAAGAAACGATCAAATTTTCCACAGCAGTGCGATTGCACGAGGCGCAATTGCCACGTGTGGAACCTACTCTTCAGCAACCACCTGCCAGTGATTTCCATCCGAACATATTGAAAATTGGTCAGGCGAACTTGTTCTTTCACATTGAAAATTTGTTTTCTTCAACAATGTTGTATCATCCACCCAAAAGATTGTCCCAACTTCTGAAAACACAGCTGCCCACTGGGCAGGTGTGTTTTCAGAAGCTTTTGTTTCTCATTCGGTCGCGTGAGCCACCAGTTAGTGGCACGCCGTCCTTACGCAGGGGCTCATGTTTGACAGATGCTAAAAACAGATACTACACATCGACAACTGGGGCCATAAGCCGCCAGTCGAGGACATGCACTGAACATGCGTGAATGTGATGGCTAACATTTCGCACCTTACCTTGGCAAAACGTCGTGCATGTTGTAAGTTTTGCCACCTTTTTTTACCTTTCCGCTACACTCACTGCAGGCTGCTTTCTCAGCCTTCGTTTCATCTTTCTTGGTGGGTTTGCAACCCCCGTACAGTCTATTCTAAATTTTTAGCCTTCCACAGGTTGTTGTTAGTGGATAGACTGAACTGAAAACACGCAACTCTCACCAGCGCATCATGGCACAGCAAGTGGGGCCATAAGCCGCCAGCTGCGCTGATTGCCACAAGCAATGATTGCTTGTCGTTTCATCAAATTGATGACTCCACTGCATCCAAACTATCGATCTGGGCTCTGATGACTTTTGTTTCCTCATAGTCACCACCTTCTTCTACGCAAGTGGCTGACACGTCAGGACATCCATAGCTCTTGAGTGAAGACCTTGCATCTTCCATCAAGTGTGCAATTCGATCATTCCCATCCCCAATATTCCCAGTCGATCCCATTGCCTGCGACTCCAACGTTGTCCCATTGCTGCTTTGGTCGGGTTCACGTTCAAGTTCTCCGTCAGCACCTCGAGCTCTCCTTCATGGAGGTTAAATCACCAAATCTGCACCATGTTGTTCTGCAAGACCTTGAGCTACTTGAACTGCTTCTTCTCGAGGCGAATTTGTTCCCATAATGTTTTCATGTTGTTCGGGACCGTGGACCGTTGTCTCGGCTGTCACCCTCGCTTCGATTCATCACTGAGCTCCTGGAAGACAACTCTGAAGCTCTGTCTGACTCACCTGGTGCCACATCCCAGCGATGACAGAGACATTCGTACATAGGCACCAGGAAATCGCTATTCTCTTCTTCGGTCTTCGTCCTATGACAAAGCTTCGGCATTCTTCCCAAAGCCAAGTTTCTGCATAAAGGAAGTTGAGCGGCAGGTGACATGGTGATGCGAGAGAGCCATTCAGCATAAAACCCTTCAACATAGCTCCATTGGGTTTCCTCCAGCAGCCATGGCTGAAGCAACCACCTCACGTAGCGCGCTCTCCGCGGCAGGATGCAGGCCCACCATGCTCCCATCGTGAGCACGGGGCAACGGCATACGTTGCTCCATGGCTTGAGTCGTGGATTTCCAGAGAGCTGATACATGAAGCCACCATGTTCGCCTCACCCTTCTTCAGCCATATCTCAAATGATTGCACATCGACTCCACTGCCGCGGGCATGAGCCGATTCCACACCCAGTAGGCCTTCGCAGCGACGGTGAAAATCATAGAAAGAGACTCTTTCATCTGGCTCACCCTTGTCGCATGGTTGGCGAAACGAGACCTGCGCCTCGTCCTTGACCTAGAACATTCTGAACCTTCTTCCCGACTACAGGAACCAAAAACATGCAGAGAAGACCATTGCCACTACACCACATGCTAGAACCAGAAACCTGAAATCCGCAGAGGAAGACCACGCAGCACCGCCAAACAGGAGAGAAGATGGAGAGGCACAACCTTGCAACAGTGATGCTGCTGCCGCTTGAAATGCTGTCATAACTCTTCTGGTCCGCAAAACGTCAGCGCGTTTGGGTGTCGTCTGGATCTTATCCGTGAAAATACCGAGGAGTCTTCCCAGGTCCTTTCGTCTTTCAACTCCTAACTTTTCCGCTCCCAGCTCTGCTGGGTTCATCTTTGTGCTCACTTTGTGCAAACTGAACCTCTTGGAGAAACAAGCGTCGCATTTGGATGCTGCTGCTGAGTCTTTGTGCAGTCGCCCCTTCAAATCCTTGCTGTTTTCGTCGAACTGATCTCCGCAAAGAATCTTGCACAAGCGGACCAAAAACAGTCCTCCAGCAATCACAGCATTGGCTCTGCTTCACATGAGCTAAGTCATATTGCCGGTTGCATTGTTCTAAAACTTGATACATATGATCCAGTCACAAACATTGTGCATGAACTGGTTGATCTTCAGGCTGCGTGATATCACCCCATGAAGAATCGGAGAAAATGCCAAAGTTGAACACTGCTCGATCGTTACGCTACTCTCTTGTCACATCTGTCCACTCATCAGCTTCGATCCATCGTCGAACACATCATCATACATCTCGCAACGCTACAAAAGAACACTAGCAAGCTCACTTCCAGAAAGGTATAGAGCTAAGTGTTTGAGTGCTACCATCACTTTCACGCAAGAGTAAGACATCCATGTAGCCAGAATCTTTGTTGCAAACGAAATGTCTGGTCCACCTTAAGAAATTCAGGATCAAACCCAAAGCTGAGCGAAACACTGAAGCTCTCTCACCTGCGAGGACATCTTCTGCTGGAAAGCAAGGTTTGAATTTTGGGGTTCAAGCACTGCGTGATGAGGAAAACATTTCTCTTCTACTACCAGGCACCTTCATCATGCGGACATGTTTGGGAATATAGGTGCCATTCAGCTGCACCCAAATCCCTTCAGGCAAAAATGTTATACGCTTCTTGAAGTAGAACATCACCTGAACTTTGGCTGTGAAGACCCTCTCCGACTTTGATTGAGAGACCTGAAGCAACCTTCTCCTTGAACCATTTCAAATCTCTCGTTGCTAGCCAGCAATACGTCATCCACATGCATTGAGAGATACACTTCTCCGCTCATTCTTCACCCACTTCATGGCGATGGCATCCCTTATGCCCTGAAAAATACCCAAACCATCAACTGGAAATCTCGCCTGAGCGAATGTGACCGCTCTGGGATGCGACTAGTACCTGTTGGAATTCAAAAGATATGGATGCACTGTGCTTCTCAAGTCAAAACCGTTTCATATCCAGTCAAAAGCTCAAAGATTTTGTTCTCATGCTCTGGAACACGTTTCCACTCGAAAAATCCTGCAATGGAGAACCACTCGCGCATGGAAATACAATTGTGGGACATGACAAAAAAACTGGAGCCTCGCCACGATCTACACGATTGCAAGCTGACTAGATTCTAGATTGTCGTCATTACCTAATCCTGCATATCATGTACGACTTATGCGAATTGCGTTGTAAACAAACGTCTCTTCATGCAAAGCCGAAAAGCGCCGGCCCCGTAACAGCCTAGACATGTTCGGAAACTCTTACGTTGATTGTGTTCCGTATCAGACCCACTTGAAGTTTTTTTTTGTGCGAACATCTAAGGTTTGGCCGTTTATGTTCAAAGGCACGGTCCGCATCATAAAGCGTCAATATCTCCTTCTTGGAGGTGTCTCTGAGCTTTATACAGAGGAGCTTGTGCACTCGGGAGTCTTTCCACAGAGCAGCTTCAGATGCAAAGCAGCTACGTGCAAAACTTTTCGCACAAAGAAACTTTCACACAGAGAAGCTTTCACAGAGGAACCTTACACAGGGAATCTTTTACATGCAAAAGCTTTTACACTGAAGAGGTTGCATACCGCAGCCTCTACCACACAGAATCTTCAGGGTCACACCTTTTTTTTGCTCGGAAGTAGCGCACGCTGGCTCACGGCCTGTGTCACTAAGCGGGTAAAACAGAGATGCAGCGACAACAAAAAAGTTCTCACAGAAAAAAGAAATAAGCCAAAAACACAAGCCCGGCGCTCAGGTGATCTTCATGATGTGGTAGGAAGCAATAATAAAAGACTCTTGGGCCCAGCAGATCAACATAAGACCAGAGCATCATGTCAAGATCGTAAGATCAGCTCCAAAGGTCGAAAATACGTAGCCAAGCAATGTAGAGGAGCATGGAACTCGAGGATGGCTCAGCTAACGACATCCGCATCAAAAGATGCGGCAAGCTGAACCAATCCTCCTGCCTCAACAACATATCAAGTGCAAGCTTTGCAAACAAATTGATAACAGCATCAATAAACCCCCGGTATGCCACTTGTGGAGGATCAGTCTTCATTTCGCTCAGGAATCTTCAGGTCACACCAACGACCCTCAAACGCGCTTCCTGAAGCTGTCGTCAAGGACTGTCACGAAACCAAGATATGCACACTAAGTGCGCAACATTTTGAAGTAGTTGCAAGAATCCGTGTCCCTCACGTGTTCAAGCCATTGACGAGATTCAACTTGAGCCAATGGTTGATTAAACGCCTTCAAAGCGTGTTCCTGTGGACATCTTCACGCTGAAGATCAAACATTGCGCAATTGCAGCTTTGCAGTTTTGATTTTCTCGATTGCGGAGGACTAACAACTTTTTTTTGCTCGATGGTCGCGCACGCTGGCTCACGGGCCTGTGTCACTAAACGGGTAAAACAGAGTTCAGAGAAACTATGAAGCCCAAAGAAAAAAGGAAACATACGCGGAGGACCAACAATCCGGGCTCATACCAATGACATCTTTAACGAGGGTCTGTGCTCCCAACAGCCCGAATCAGCAACACTGGAACAGGTTTCGCTGACTGCTGTGCAGCCTGCAGCTTTGAAGCTGTTTGCTTTTCAGTGATCACAAAAAGGCCTGGATCAAATCCTCTCCAGTTTTTCCATCTGGCTTCTTCAAGAGAAAATTCATCTTTTTGAAGCGTGAAAACCTGAATTGCGCACTGTTGGCGCAAAAGGATTCGATTTTGGACTCCAAAAACGGAAACTCTGATGCGTGTGCTCAGCTGCAGGGAAGTAAAAAACGATCCAACAACACCTGGACCAACAGGACTGCCAAAAGCGTAAAACTTTGACACGCAAAGTTAGATCGCGAAAACCGCTTTCAAACCTCTTACGCTCAAAGTAAACCCAAACCAAAACGAACTCAAACG
>BGPT01000187.1:610189-632253 GCA_003297045.1 Symbiodinium sp. clade C Y103 | reverse complement strand
GCAAAAGGATTGAATTATGGGTAGCCAAGTGCTAGGACACCCGTAACATGAGGTGTATGGCCAAAAAAGGCGACAAGCCGGTTCTAGGTATATATATATATATATCTTAACTGTAGTTATCCACCAACCCGAAAATACCGGAAAAGTTCGGCCATTTTGGGCATGATTCCCCTTAAGCCATCATTCCAGTGACGTCAGAACGTGAGGTCATTACAAAGATTCATTGGGAATTTTGGGGATTTTGGGAGATTTTGGGGATTCAGATGGATTCAAGAAGATTATATTCCATGTGATTAAGGATCTCAATATCACTATATCATTTCATTATCATTTCCCTACGGACGACACCCTTTTGGTTCCTAAAACCAGCCAAATCATGACACCCATCTCAGGTGCAAGCCCCGGGAGGCAAGGCGGTGGCAGAGGTAGCACCTGAAGCTGCAAGAGTGAAGGAAACAGTTGGAACATATGATAAATCTGAGGTGCATATATATATATATATATATATCCACCACAAATATCATAGATATATTATGTCCATAGTAGGTCAAAGAATCTCCAGACATAGGGTATAAGACGAACATTAATCTTATTCTAGATCTATCATTCTATATCTAGATATTTTCCTGACTTTGGGGTAAAACAAACAACCTGGCTGATATGAGTTGGTAGACCAGCTATGGGAGGTCATGAGTCATACCCATTCATTGAACACTCAGCAAATGATGTATCGACCCAAGTAATATGGTAAACCTAGTGGCACTCATGGTAGAGAAACCATCTGGATAAACTGTAATAGTTCACTACCAACCATCCGTGCAGTCACGTCGCATGAGATGAATTTATCCCCAGCAACACCTTATTTCCGCAGTTTTACCATTTAACACAAGATTTATTTCCAATTTAATCCAAATTTAGCTATCAATCAAAGCCCATGAAATCCAACACCAAAATAGTAAAATAGCTAAGATTTATGGATCTTCATCTCCCTGGTGTTTCATAGGTATTGATCCCATTGAAAAAGAAAACACGTGACATCCGCATCCTGTCCCTGCGCTTCACCTGCCATAAGCGCCGGCTATGCGAATGTTTCTGCGAAGCGTCCATCTGAAAATGGAGCTGCTAGAAATCAAATTCCAGTGGAAATATGTGATTTGTTGATATATGTGTTACATTAGTTTTGAATATGTTTGACATATTGTGAAAAATTGCTGCTGGACTGCTGACATCTTCTCCCAAACAACACAGGGTGATTCTTAAAGGTGTTTCGGAAAACTTATCTGAAGCGGCGAACCTCGTCAATGAGACAGGAGCAAAAGAAGATTGGAATGGGTGAGTTAAGCCTATGACGAAAATCGCTTGCTGTTCACACCAAGATTGGCTGCCTAGCTGGATGTTCATCGCCCCACTCCTTCTTTGCAGCCAAAAAATGGCTTCGGAAGTTGTGACAGGAAGAATTGCAGCTACTGAGAGTCACACCACTGGAGCAACAAGCATCCAGGTCATCATCTTGTGTCATTGTTGCTTCTGCTGTTAGAACCACAACCGCTGCCGTCAGCACCATGCCATGTGCCCATCATCATCATCATCATCATCATCATCATCATCATCATCATCATCATCAGCATCATCACCATCATCTTCATCGTCATCATCATCATCATCATCATCATCATCATCATCATCATCATCATCATCAGCATCATCATCACCATCAGCATCAGCATCAGCATCATCAGCACCATCACCAGCATACGGCATACGCCAAGAAAAAACATATATCTTTGCAATAGCATAATGCAGGGGGAACATGTGCAGAGGTCAAAGGTCATTTTCTGCCAGCAAACTCCTGAAACGTATTGGCCCCCCTGGACATAAACATGTAAGTAAGGTTGGATAACAACTGATAATCCCATCTATATTTATGTGTATATATATATATATTATTATGTGTCCCCAATAGATCCTACTTAGCCTAGTTACAAAAGAACGTGGCTAGCTAATCACATTAAATCACGAGTTGTTTCTGGTAAAATACCAGTGGTTTTCAATGTCTCAAGCAGCTTTTCTTCTATAACACGACATCACCGCTGTCAGCTTTATACATAGCAGCTCACGCCCGCCGTTTCGCTGGAGGGCCTGGGGGCTAAACCACCGGCCTAAAGTGGTTTCGAACTGGTAAAGAAATAGCACATAGAAAAATATATAGAAATCACTTGTAATGACGGTGAATAGATTACAATAATTCACCACCCTGAGATAAGATAAGGATATTTGATGAATTTGGGAGAACTATACCCTGAACAACCATCATTCCAGTGATGTCGCAGTGAGGTGATTATAAATCAATATATCCAGACTTGTGTTTTTCTTTTTGTGGTGATGCCTTCATACTCTTTGATATGAATGCGTTGGATCGAAACATCTTGCGACAAAGGCGGAATATGTTTTGCGGTTGAAGTTCACAGTCCAACATCCAAAGGTTGGGTGACCTGGGTGGGACAGTTTCAACGACGAAACAGTCCTACTCTCCAGCAAACTAACATAGCAAGTAGCAATGGTATCAATGATGATCCCTGAAACTAGGATACAGGAATCACATATAGTTGTATCTCACTTACATCACGGTAGGTTTCAACACATGTTTTAGCCCATGCATCTACAAACATTGGACTCATCCCAATCGGTCGTGAAACCAAATCTCCAGTTCCTGTTTTGGCTTGGGTACATCCTCTGGTAAACATGACATGGGAACAATCTACGAATGGGCACTCTCTAGAACTCAAAGACATTGCGCATTGAAAATCAAACATTTAGTTTGACGTGTTTCCATGCGTTTCCTATTTAAATGTAAAGTTATTATGGAGAGTTTCCCAAGCCGTGTTTGATGACACCTTCTTTGGCAAACATGGAGATTTCCATCGATTTCCTGCCCGCCAGGGCCAGGACCTGCCATGATGGAAGCTGGCCGTTTCCGTGTGTCACCTGCCAGCCATTTCAGGGAACGGCTGAACTCATGTGACCTGCCATGACTTCAGAGAAATTCAAAGAAGAACTCAAACCCCTTGGCAAAACTCAATGTCAATGTCCGTTGATTTTCCTACATCACGGAAGCCTGGAACAAAATAGTCCCTGGAAACAGCGGTTGATCGGCCTTGGGCTTGTCTCCCTACATCTGAACAACTTTTTCCGTTCAGCACCGACTCGGGTATAACCCAATCTTAACAGGTTTCAAAACCATTCAAATACTTAGTGGGTTTGGGAAATAAGTTTAAGCATGTGTCTTGGATGTCAGTCCTAGTTTGAACTGCCGACAGCATGCCGGCAAAGAGCCTCCCAGGTATGTGTATGCATATGTATACACATATATATGTCCATATATAATACATTGTATGCGTGCATTGTATTTTGCATATAAAACACTATAAAACTCATACGATACAGAGACACATGCATATAAATTTCCACATATGTTCATGGGTAAATGAACAAATACATACACACACACACACACACACTGGCACTAATTGTCAAAAATATTACACACATATATTTAGATACCATGCACGGAGGGTTCCAGCAATTAAAAACATTTAAAAACGTTTGTTGACCCTTTCGTGGATTGCACATCACTTGCACATCCCCCAAGAACATCCAGGCCTGAAAGCTCTCGCTTGATGGAGGCCTGGAAACGAACATGGCGACAGTATCTGGCCGGGGGGGGAACCTATTCAATCAAAAAGCCTTTGATGCCACTAATGTGCTGATAAACCCAACAATACACCAAATGTTTGGTTAACTCAGCTAATGGGATGGTTTATTATTGGCTTGCTAACGTTGAGTGCTCAAGACCCAAACATTCATTCACATTATGTTGTTCACCCAAACAGGGTTGATGATTGATTTGCACGATAAACACATGTGAATAGCCCTTAAAACATACTGTTCACCCCTTCACCCCCTTGTGTTTAATATCGTCGCAAGTTCAAGTTTCTTTCTTTGAGTGGGTCCAAAAATGGGGGACGTCCCTACTTGCCATCGATTAATGAGAACATGATACTAACCTGGGGGGGTGATTCTCATGGGGGGCTGGGGCAGGCTGTTTCCAAACACATCCACATTAACAGAACATCATAGAACATCTACAGTATCTACATCCATCCATCCATCCATCCATCCATCCATCCATCCATCCATCCATCCATCCATCCATCCATCCGTCCGTTGGTCCGTCCATCCATCCACTTCTCTATGGGCAAAACTTCCAAATAGTGCCTCCCTCAGAATACCTCATGCCAAACAAAACATGCTTTTGGAATCTTTGAAGCAAGCCGTGCAAGTTCCGACCCACATATTTGAAATACGAGAGCTCCTAGGAGCTGCATCCCCTGCCCAGGAAAAAATATCAAAGTCTTCCTGCTAGGATGACTCCATGTGTCCTAAATTGATCAAGGATGATTCGATTAGTGATTGGGTCATGTGGCTCCTTCCAAAACCTATCATATAACACTGATGACAGCACAACTGGCATCTTTGGCGATTTGCTAGAGCCCCAAATCCAGCCCTGGAACGTGCACAGCTGGTGGCCGTTGGCTGTTGCCAGCATTTTTTTAATCTTTTCTGTTTCAATGGCCTTGGGGTTTCTTAATCCCGCGGTACGAGCAATGTCATCCTCCAATTTAAACAGCCTAGGGGTTAATTAATCCAGGGTTCCGAGGATTGACACAATAGGAAAACCCTCTAGTTCCCATATCAAAATCAATCCTCTGCTGAATTCGCGGAAATTTTATGATCTGCTGACAGGGTGGATTTTCTGCTGGCCATCTTTGGTTTCCGCAGGAGGCACCTTCACGTAGCCCGAGGGATTTTGCACCTCAACACAGTGTTCGACGCGCAAGGGGGACAAATTCTCTTGGGTCATTCTTACGCACAACTAGCCAGTTGCTTCAACCCCCCTGAAAAGGACTACTCACCTGGTATCATCCCACCAAATAGGCTTGAAAATAGAAGCTATTTGCACCAGAGAAACAAGAAGTTTGATCATACAAGGGTACAACATAATGCAACGATACAAGCATGGTTGATGACACTGGAGAGTATCCAATCTAATCATCCTTGGAAAGCTCTCACATCAATATGTTAGGCAAAGACTACGTCGTGTTGATGCCCTGTAATCGCCATGTAATGCCCACATATGGCAATGGAAAATCCCACATGACAGATGATTTTCCATTATTTTCCCAGCTAAAAAACATCCATTTGGTTCAGGGGGTTCCGAGCTAGCTTTATTGTTTGATGACACCGGCGGGTTCCATTACAGTCATATCCGATTAAAAAAACAGAAACAGTATATCCCATCAGGATCCATTAGGTATCCAATGATATCCATGTTTGCACCTTTTTTTGTTGGCAAACTCCCATAAACAATAAATCCACTGATATTCCATTACATTATCCCACTTTCTTTTTTGGTAGTGAAATTCAAATCGTATCCTATGAGTATTCCATACATATCCCGTTAATATCCCCGGGAATATTCCATTGATATCCCATCAATATTCGGAATGAATTACAGTACATTCCATGAAATCCCAGTAAATCTCCAGTTGACATCCAAATTCCACTCATATTCCATTCATATCCCAGTTCCTTCGTAGAAATCCCATGATTTCCCTCACATGATTTCTAGGTTAAATCAACATGTTCCTATGGTTTTCCCACGGTCTTCCTATGGCTTTCCCATGGTTTCAACGGGGGCCTCACCGTTGATTTGGGCCAAGCTGCAGTGGCACTCTTTCCCTCGAGATCCTTCAGGATCTCCAAGGCCCGGTCCAATGGCACGCTCGCTGCGGCCTTGTCAAGGGGATATAACAATTGGATTACTTGGGATATATTTTTTCAAAATAGATCCTGAATAATTGGGATCACATGTAGATGTGTATATATATATATATGACTAAATGTCTTTTGTGATGTTATGTTGGTATAGATGTAACCAAAGTTTCTGGACATTCAGTGGATTTGTTCAACAGAAATGTGACGCAAAACAGCCACAGGCTACAGTTGATTATGTAATAGGAGATGTATTGCTTATGTTTGATAGGTTTGTACAGAAATGGAGGAATTTATTCAACATCTGGGAGATTACCTGATGATTGTATATCTGATTTTATATTACCTGGTACACACAACAATCAGCCATAAATTGGTGATAATTTATTCATATTTATTCATATTTATTCTTGTGCATCATTACTCCACAAACCGCAGTGGTAGATGGCATGACGAATCTATTAATCTCAAACATGGACTCAAATCATCAACCAGCAAGAGGTTTGGATGACTCCAACATCAATAATAATATTCAATAATATAATCCCATAGGATTATTGATGTGGATTCCAAGACGAGTACCGTTGATAGCTCGGTCCCTGGACCTCTCGCGTTTCCTCGTCAAGGGGTGCATAACCAAAGACCTCACGGCGGGTTCGGCGGGTTCGCCCGCGCGTCTTCCCTCTTTAAAAAAAAGGTTTCGAACAACACAAAAACTGGGATAATTGATTCATATGATGTTAGTGGCCCAAAACCTTGTTGTGGGAATCCAGTAGGAATCCAACCCACCTTTTGCTTTCAATGAATATCAAACAGATTTGATGGGAGGCTGGAGGTGCACCAAGCTAACCAACCAAAATCAGGGATGTGACGAAGAAAAATGGAGATTGAACTGGGTGTACCATCTTGTACTCCAGGCAATGGGGAATCCATGGAAATCCGCATTTTTAGAACATTATAAATGTAAAATGTATATAAAATGTCAAAATATAAAATGATGTAGATGATGTAGAAGTAAACAGGGGATATTCCGCTATCGAATTTCAGGAGGGCATGGAACGCGCTTCCAAATCCAAGATGCTTCCAACCACCAGCAAACTCAGGTCTGATCAATACTTGCCGGAGAATTCCCTCCCAAGTGCAGAATAAGTTGCGTTGGCATTCAGCCACGTAATCCGCCTTGCACTGGGTAGCACTGGGAATACGGGGACGACTCAGGGCGAACATCCTTTCCTAAAGACCCAACTCTCAACCATTTCAAATCCTGACCAACCAGTTTTATGACCAGCCCCACTGTCGGGTCACATCCAAAATGTATGTCAGTTGATGCTAATTCCATACTTCCTACCTATTTAATACTTACCCTGTAAGTATATATATATATATCTCTGTGTGTGTGTTGTGTAAATAGCCCCCATATGAAGAACTTTCATATCGAAGATCATTCTTAAGCTTTTGTGTTGGCTGAATTACCCTGTTTCTGGTGGAATCTCTGTTGGGGGTAGGAACAAACATTCCAGCAACACATGTTTTCTCCCACTCTCTCTCTCTCTCTCTCTCTCTCTGTCTCTCTCTAGCAAAATCAGCAAAGCCCCTGTAAATTCATACCCACGCATCCATGCATCTATTATAGGCATATATATATATACATATTCATCCATGTCCCTAGGATGGAACCACATCTATCTGCGCAAAACTCCACGCAATCTCCGCCCCGCCATCAGTGGTCCGTTCCGTTCAGCGGGCATTTCTTTTGTCCGCTGCAGGCCGCGTGCATGGCACTCCTCAGGAGCTTCAAGATCGTGGCGTCACGTCGGTCCAACTCGGCCTGGAGATGCTTGCAGTCATTGGATTGGTTGAAGGGAAAATCTACCCGAAACCCCTATCATTGTTGGGAAAACCATTGCTCCCTGTAGATTTTCCCTTTAACCAATCCATTGTTGCAGGGGTTTAAGCATCAAAAATGATCAAACATATTCAAAAATGGGGATGTCCTCCAGACATATCCAAACAGGATTACGGAGCAATCATGAGTAAATTTCGGTCAAGCATTTCCGATGGGGGATTTAAGCCAGCAGTATTAGAGAAGGTCGGGACTTTGGCAACTATATATCGGGATACAGCCTACAATCTGAAAATTATAGTTACCTGGGCTTGGTCGACGAAATCCACCATAGAACTTCAAGAATGGCAATTTACACATAATCTAAATTCAATTTAATTTCCAAGATTCCCGGAGAAACCATCTTGGAACAATGGATTGGATTTGCTCATTTTGGGATTTGTGTGCAGTGGGGTGTTCTAAGTGGATGATGATCCCAACTGACCAATGGATTTCTGGGGGCTCACACATGGCAAATCTGTATCCCTCCAAGTCTTTCTGACAAATTTGACCCTTCACCCTTCTGGGCAAATTCTGACTTGTGATATTTCCATTTCCATCTATTTCCCTAATCCCAAAGCAAAATAAAAAGAAACATTCTGGGACTGTTCCCCTTACATAAGCATTGTTTATGGTGGGGTCGACCAGGATGCGAGTGCTTCATCTATTTTTACCATAATTTTCCAGGTAGGCCAACCATCATTTCTGGCTGATCAAACATCTTCAGATTCTCCCAGATGAATTCCCTTCACTGAAACCCTATTGATGGTTCTAACTCCATGGTTGGGTGGTTCAAATCCGTATTTTTTCATGCTTCAAATCCACTTTTTGCTTCAAAAATCCCAGTGTGATACCGATATTCCCATGCAACAACTCACTGGTGCTTAGTAGGGAATGGGGGTTGCTGGGATGATTATGAATGGTTATTATAGGTCATGAAACCCCATTCCCTACTAAGCACCATGAAGACAAGCACACCCAAAAATCAGCAAAAGCCCATCCCTTACCTGCACCGGGCCTGGATCTCACGGCCACTGAAGCCGTGGCGCGCCCATTGCCGCACCTCGCGCAAGAGATCCTGGGAGAACCGGGTGTTCCGTGGAGAGTTTATGATAGTATACTAACTATCATATTGAACTAGCTAGTAGAATTCCGTATACTGCGGATAGTACCATTTAATTTCTTCAGAACTAGATTCCTAATGATATTCATGAGATTATGGTAGTAGTACCATTCTATAGTGTATGATAGATGAGAATCCTGGGTGATAGAATGGTTTGTTGTACAAGGTGAGGCCCCCGTTTACGATAGCCAAGTTGATACACATAACTTGGTTTGTGTCAATGGGGGATATATCCATAGTTAAAGTGATTATTCACCAACTTATAATTGGGGTGGCCACCTTGTAGGTATATCAATCATGGTTCATGATTCATGATTGATCTGTATATTGAAGGTTAGATCATTGCCAGTAAATGTTTGACATACAAATCAGTCACCCAACCAATGCTGCTGGTGCGTATATTTACGCACACGACTGGATTATCTTTGGCGAGAATTCGGGGATACCAACAATATTGGATCAAGCTATATTGCACTTTAAGAACATCAATTTCACATATCCTAGAGATAGCACATGCGTGTTTCTCACAATTTTGGCCCCCCTCACCACACCTCGTTCTTCGTTTCAGAAAAGTATGTTGGTTTCATGATTTTGGGGTCCTCTGTGTTTATTGAAAGTATATTTATGCCGTTGAAGCCTTGGCTGACTGGCAAATGTCACAAGGAAGATAACATTTGGCCCTTGGCCAAAGGACGATGGCCCATGACTTTGGGCGCAATGCAGTTCAAACATCAACAACAGTAACATGCTGGAGAATTGGGAAGCTCCGCATGAATGCCTTCATGATCCTTCATGCACGCATATGCAAATTCAAAGTTCCTTCCTCCATCTATACAAAAAAAAATAAAAAAACGCAAATTAAGCTACATCGCTATGAACAACAGTTGATGAATTTCGGCAAAATAGACAAAATCAAAAACGTACCAACATGATCAAACATGTACATGTCATGGAATTAAACACACACACACATATATATATATATAATATAAAGATGCATGTTACCCTCTGGTAAACTAGCATAGCTATGGAAAATCACAATTTTTGATAGGTAAATCAACTATAAATCACCATTTTCAATAGCCGTGTTAGTTTGGAAGAGCCCAAAAAAAATATCAAAAAAACAGAAACTTCCCATGTTTTTTTCACTTCCCTTCCACTCTTCCTGGTGTCAAGAAGCATCGATGATCTCCGCCGCAGAGAGGACCTTGAACCCCACGTTGAGCTTGCGGATCTCTTGAGCCCCCCAGTCGCGTTCGCACAAGACCAGGGTGTGCCTTTGGAGAACGGTTGGGGTTGGGTGCCATCAATATATCAGGTAAATCGTGGGGATATGGCACTTCAATGGGACTTGTATGCGTGCGAGAAAATATGGAAAACACGAAACTATCAATATGTATATCATTCGTGTCAGCACCTGTGTGCATATAATATGTATATATATAATATACCTTTATATAGATAGATACATGTGCCATTGTGTTTATACATAAAATATTATATATATATATAGATACAGTATATACATGGGATATGACTGTCGAACCATTGACCATAACATATTCGTTCTTTTCAATATAAATAAATGTATCATCATAGAACTATATCTCCATATCATCATGTCACAAGGGATGTCTGTATATTCTCTGGGCAATGTTTCAACATACATGGAAGAAAATATGTGGCAAAATCATTCATATATTATCCTCTGTAGGTCCTACCACAGGAGTGTGACTCATACTCTAGCCACCAAGAAACGGATTGTTTGTCATAGAAACTTCCTGATTATAAGGTTCCTTGTTCATTCTTCCAGCAGGTTGAACAAAATCCCAGAACAAAATCCCAGTCCTGTCCCCATCATCCATGCATAGCCTTAATGCACTACATTCCCAGACTAAGGTTTATGCACTCCATTAGGTACTTGGCGGGCTACCCCCAAAATGATAACAAATTATTCAAATTTTGATATAGCCATAGTGTATGTATATATATATATACTTGCATATATAAGGTTTTGGTTTATGGGTTCCGGGTACGATCTTCCCCCGGGGCCCTAGCTTGTAGACCTTAGGGGCGCTCACCGCTTCATGCGTTTGTGGCGCCTCGCCTTTGGTGTTCTTGGTGCATTGATCTTCTGCAACAGTGACGTGGAAAGGTGGTGGAAAGGAACCGAGTTGGCACAGGCGAGCCAGGTGGCGAAGGCAAACTGTGCGGAGCATTTTCAACCGGTTCTCATTTCAGCCCCTGGGACAGAGGAAGCGGAGAACAATCAAGCGGCTTGCTTGGATTTTACGTTCACACCACACGTGGAATCCTCAGGAGTGGCCGGAACCGCTGAGATCTGTTGTCACAATGACATGGTTTTGCAGACAATGCCGGGTACAGAACAGCCAAAATCTCACACATTGCAGATCGTGCAAGAGTCACTGGACTATGGTTTGGGTTGCTCCCAAACGGAAATCCAGGAGTCGCAGCAAGTCTCAGAGCTATGCCAAGCCATCAGAAGGCCCAGACGAGGAGAAGTCGGAGAATTTGCAGATGTTTCCATCCAATGTTCCATGGATTCCTGCAACACCGACCAGATCCACGACATACAGGGATACACTTGGGCCTCAGGGAGATGGGGAGTCTGCACAGCCACTGCAGACCTTGTCCCAGACTCAGCATTTGCAGCAGAAGCTACAAATCGAAGATGGTTTGACAGCCGAAGAGACAAAAGTCCTAGAGCACCTTCGTGGACTACAAGGGTTGGACATTCAGCTCACAGAACAGATGCAGCTGCAATTAGACCACCTTCTCCACAAGGAGCAGAAAGCGGCCTCAGCAAAAGTCTTGTCGCACTCGCAGTTGAACAAGCTCAACAAGCTGAAAGGTCAAGTGGCATCTTGTGCCAAAAAGATCCACAATTTAGATGCGGAATGGAACTCCTTCATGATGAAGACTCTCGACAAAGTGAAACAACATGCCGGGATGTATCAAAACTGTCGAGCAGACATGATGGAGCAATTCAATGGGAAACTGGCGGAATTGAAGATGGCAAGGGAAGAGATTTCAGTCGCTTCCAGATCGCTAGTCACTCAACCGCTGGAAGAGCCAACATTTGCGGATCCGCCAAATGTTGCGACACAACTAGCAGAACTGCAAGAAGCATTGACAGAAGCAGGGCAAGTTGGGTCGATCGATTTGACAGACTCCCCAATGGAGGAAGCCAATATGGAAGAGAGCATGGAAGGAGACAACAAGAAGACATCGCCGAAAGGGACGGCCATGAAGCCTTTCAGATCAGCAGCCTCTCCGACTGGGGTGGCAAAAACGCACCTCAAGACCAAGCCGGACGAGACCAAGCCAAAAGAAAAGGAGCCCAAAAAGTGAAACATGCGTGGGCAAGTTCTTCTGAACCAATGTTTCCAGACCAAGATGTTGATAGTTTTCTGGATTCGTGTTTTCCGTGGACCTCCTCGAGTCATGTTGGGTATGCTTTCTCGAGTGCAGATCATGTTCAGGAAGAATATGTGCCAGTCCAAGATTTTGGTGCTTCAAAAAACAAGAATTGCGACCTTTTGCGTCCTCTTGGGAAGGGCGATGCCGCAAAGTGTCTCACTCCTTTCAGTGCGTATGAACCACAGAATTTCGCGGAGCCTGGACTTGAGTATGAAGATGATCAACAAGCTCAAGTTCAGATGGCCAGCGAGTTTGATTTCTCTAGTGCCCTGCAAAGCGTTTTGGACAGCATTTCTGATGACGAAGCATGGACATGGTCAAGGCGACCTTGCCACACGTCAAAGCATGCTTCCCAGCCTGTTAGCGGCACACAAAAACCCACTTTGCGGGGTAGTGGTGAGGGTAACTTGGATCTCACCTTGCCCCAGGGTATCCCGCAAATGTGCAGATGTTTGAATGACACCTTGGCAAAAGATGATGACGGCCACGATGGCTGGACTTGGATGAGATGGGATCGAAGTATGCCTCTTCTTCACTCTGAGTCCCATCGCATCTCCAATGATAATCGATCTCCACAGTCTGATGTAGTTGCCGAATGCAGTCTTGCTACGAAGCTGGCAGATGTTGTAGGTAATTTTTCAGATGAAGATCCGCTTTTGCCAATCTCATTCCAATGGGACAGGTGGTTGAAACAAGACCTAGATGAGCCAGTCAATGCCAGGAAAAGATGTCGTTTTGAATCGAGCATTGAAGTTTTGTGTTTTCAAGATGACAATGTGCTTTCATTCAACATCATTGAATCAGAGAAGGAGAAGATTCTTCGATGTTTCTGGCATCTTCATGGTCAGATCACCACCTGGACAGAAATTCAGAACACGATATTGAGATCCGTTGATGACTGTTGGATCATGACAGTCCCTCGGTCACCACAACAAGGCAATGTTTGCAGTGATGTGAGTGTCCGTTTTGAATCAGATGAATATCCGATGTCGCTTCCATCTGCACCATCAGGTACGGCCTCTGCTCATGTGGAGAATGCGTGGTGGATAGATGTTCAAGAAGCTATGATGTCCGGAAGAAATTTTGGTAGCCGTATGCATATTGTCACATGGTTTCTTTCACATGGAAGGTTTCACATGTCTCTCCGACCCAGGGATGTTCCGCTAGATGAGCATGTGGACTTGCAGTCTCTTGGAGACAAATGTCGCTCTGTTTGGAGAGATCTGGATGATGGCCATGACGTCTCTTTTCATGTTGTCCGTCCGAAACCACCAGGTCTTCCGAGCACTGTTGCACATGTGATTTTGATACAAGGTGGACATGAAGACCACCTGGCAATTTTGTATTACGGTACCCACTTTCCCATTTTGCAAAGATTGAGAGCAGTCCTCTTTCCTGCTGGAGAAACGGTTGAAATTTTTTTTCATTTTGTTCAGCATCCAGATGCATGCAGAGTCAGGCAAAGCATGTGCTACGTACGATTCCAACAGGATGGTGAAGATGTTCTAGTCCAAAACCATGAGCAACTTCGCCCACCATTTGCTGCACTGTTGGAAGGAGGGATACGTGTGCTTGAACCTGACAGTGAGCCTTCAGAAGTCGATGAACTCACTGAAGGTAGTGACACTTCAAGTGCGCAAGCTACGACTCTGCCCGATGATGAACATGAAGAGGATTGGGAAGATGCTTCATTTGTTTCCGGTGGACCTCAGATGTTTCAACTCGATGTTGACAACCCATATCCATGGGAAACTGATGCATTCGATGAACCACCCGTGAATGCAATGCATTTGGAGGAAGCACAAGTAAATGTACAGTTTGCTCCTGATCATCAAGGCCATCTCCAAAATGAAATTGAACAGCTCATGAATTTGGAAGATGAAGATGACACACCTTGGTTGGCAGTCACTTTTGGTTTGGGCTTAACTGACCTTGGATGTCGTGAAATCCAATTTCAACCACATGATTTGGAGGCGCTCATTGAAGACATCCTCCAAACATGGAGAGACCATGCAGCTTATGGTGATTTGATTCTGTACAATGTGCACCCCCAGCCGATAGACCGGATAGGACCTCGTGCTGTGGCCATCCTGGTAGTTGTGGATCTTCCTGAATCGATGGACGACTCTATTCGCCACGTTTTGGTGATTGAACAATCTTCAGGTGAAGTCCCAACACATCATCGACCGTATGGTGCCAGGTTGACAAGTGAAGCCTCTGATCGAGAGATCATGGCACAACTTTCCCTGCATACCCACTGCCCGCCGTTTGCATTGAGACATTGCCATGTGCGGCTTGGGACAGTATCAATGGAAAGAAAAGTTTTCTATGAGTTTGAGCATGGAACCTTGTGTCGAACATGGATAGGGACCACATATCCTGAGGTCGGTCAGGCTGAGGAATACATACATGATGCCGAAAGCTTCTTCTTGCGTGTCATGTCAATGAATGAAGCTCAGAATGCGGTGCAAAATGTCGTGTGCAGAATACATGGAATTTCACCAGAAAATGTGCCACTAGGTTCACGGGATGTGGTCATTCCAATTGACTGGATTTTTGACCTGCAGTGGGTGCAGGAATTCCAAGCCATCTGGCCTTTTGCTGAGGAAAATTCCCAGATTTTCTTTGTCTCTGCGATGACCACTGATTCTGACAGTGAGGATGATGCCAATTTTCACTTCATCATCAAATTTGGTTTGGAACATGGCACACCCATTCTGATACAGCAACAAATTATTCCAGTAGATCAAACGATCCGGGAAACGCAAGGAGCCAACGAATTCTGGGCAGTTTCGATTCCGTCAGGAGCCATTCATGCCTCCATTGTTCAGAGTCTTTCAGGTTGGCCTTTCTGGTTTCGTTTCCTTCGAGAGCAGAATAATTACCCACATCTTTCAGTGAATGGTGAGCGTCTCATCAGCACCAGCAGAGATTGGCGTCCTGGAGACTTGCTCCGAGCTAGAACCATGGTGTGGGAGCAAAGCCAAGTGCTTTCAATCATGTTAGGCACAGCCCAAAGCCGTTTTGATGTTGAGCCTGAGTTCACATCCTTCCTGCAACAGGATTTTCGGATGGGACCAACAATGACACAGAATGGTGTTTCTGTTTCTTGCCACCCCACGCCTTTCATGCCCGAAGATGCAACAGATGCCAAATGCACGCCCACTTTGCGAGACTGCTGGAGGGGTAACGTGGATCCTCCAGAGTCTCAGGGCAGATCTCCAGTGATGGTTCCCTTTTTGCGGGAGGGATTGAGGGGTAACGTGGATCCTCTTGACTCCCAAGGGATACAGCAGAAAGTTCACCATGAAAAGACTCGAAATGCCGTTCATGAATGGAGACTCAATGGACAACACATTTCTGACATGTTGGAACATCTCCAGCCATATTCTTGGGGGGTTCATGATCGCCGTGACCTGGAGCATTTTGCCGACGAGCGTGATTTGTTGGAACAAAACAGGTTCACTATGCAGCATTGCATTGAAGATGGTCTGGACCTCATCGAGTGTCAGAAAGATGCAATTACGAGTCAAGTCATCGCTGAAGACGATGGATGGATGAACCCCAACCTTCAGCGGGGTACTGTGACATTGAACATTGATGAACATGTTGTAGGTGTGAGTCCTCGAGACACCTTGCAGATTGGACACCATGCTGGATCGAAATTTGCATGCGAAGCAATTGAACCTGTAGATGTCCCAGCCATGCATGATCATAGCCAGCACGATCGGGATAGGTTTCATGAGGTGCATGAGTTGAAGCGTATGCTCCTTGCTTTGGAGCAATCCCCGTGGCAGGGTCTGAATCAGTGCTTTGAATTGATTCCTGACATGCATCCATTTGCCAAAATAGCCAGCGAAATCACAGGGAATGCGACCACTGCTGATATCATTCACATCTACACAGATGGCAGTTGTGGTAAAAGTTCGGCCGCATGGGCATTTGTTGTCATCAATGAATGCAGACGTCATGGAAAATCCCGATTTGACAAGCTGGGGTTTGCCACAGCCATGCTTGACACGGACATTGGACCAATGCGAAATTGTGCAGCAGATGCTGAAGCAACAGCTATCATTGCCTCTGCTGATTATTTGATGGGATGTTCTTGGCTTTCAAGAGTGGAAGTGAGACTCCATTTCGATGCACTGGCCATTGGCAATTTTGCATTCGGCTCAGGAAACTATGCTGAGTGCGAAGATGGATTGTCCCATCGCCAAAAACATGCCAGAAACATGATCAGTATAGTGCAATCACGTACCAAGGCCTGTCAAGGGCTACATGTGCATGCCCATCGGGGGCAACCCTGGAACGAAATGGCAGATTCCATTGCCACAGCCACACGGCTGGGATGGGTAGCTCCAATCCAGCCCATGCTTCGATGTGGACCTTTGCTTGCTCATACTCTCATTGATTTTGCCTGGATTGAAGCTCAAGCTTCTGATGAACTGCCGGGATTGATAGCACTGCTGGAAAACCCAGTCCCACGACCAGCAAGTGGCTTATATGATGCATGCTTGAAGCTGCAAAATCCTGTTCAGGGCAACTCAGAAGATACTTGGGTCAGTCGTTTGAGATGTGCAACTGTGAATGTTGGAACGCTCCATTCGTTTGAACACATCGAGGCACCAGGTATTGGACACAAAGTCCAAGAGCTGATGATGCAATTCAGAGCAGCCAAGCTTCACTTTGTGGCACTGCAAGAGACGAGAGGTCGTGACAGTTGTCGATTACAAGTTGGACCTTATCAGCGACTTGTTAGTGCAGGAGTGAATGGCCAGTGCGGTGTTGAGTTGTGGATTGACACAGATGCTATGTCACAACTTGCTGGAACACGCATTCAGGTGACGAGTGATGTCTGCACGTGGCATTCAACACCCCGGATCATGGCCACAACTGTGCATTGGGGATCACTTGTTCTGGAAATCATCACCTGTTACGCTCCTCAAAAGGGCAGGCAGCACAAAGACATTGAAGAGTTTTGGGCAGAGGTCGATCACATTTTGCATCGGTGCACGACAGGCGCCTCAATTTTCCTGCTTGGTGATTTCAACTGCCGCATCGGAAGTGTGGAGACTGCAGGCATTGGAGCGGCCAATCCAGACTTTGAAGATTTTGGTGGGGAGCTGTGTAGACAGGTTTGTGATACTCATGACCTTTGCATTCCTTCCACGATGCCTGATCTTCATGCTGGGGACCCATTCACGTATACGGGACCTCAAGGTGCCAGAAGCCGCATTGATTTCATTGCCATCTCACAACATATGAGAAACGGAGTAGTTACTTCGTTTGTGGATCCTGACATTGATGTGCTCAATGGGGATCGTGATCATTCAGCCCTAGTCACCCATTTGGACGTTCAGTTCACCTCTTGTTTGCCCCAGGGTTTCCAAAAGAAGACCTTTTATGACAGACATGAGGCCCGAAAAGCCAAAGCAGAAGGCCATTTGGATGCGCTCCAAGATTTTCCCTTGCAGAGTTGGGATCTGGATGTCAATGATCATTGGAATCAGATGCGTACTTTCTTGCAAGAGAAATGCAAATCTTTGTTTCCCTTGCCCAAACGACAGCCACGCCAGCTTTATTTTGAACCACACACCTGGGAGTTGTTGTGCCAAAAGAAGGAGCTTCGGCAACAACATCGGGCCTTGGAAAAAGAGACCAGCTTATGTCGCCTTGCTATGTTTTTTCAGGCTTGGAAATGCCAAGATGGACTCCACCAGTCGCACAGTGAAATCCGATTTCGTCTGCATGTTGCACTGATGCAGGAAGCTGTCATCTTAGAAGCTCGCAGACGTCTCATCAAAAACTTCAAACAATGCAAACAAAAGGACTGGAAAAATTGGGTTCAGAAGCAATTGCAAGACAAAGTTGCCAACATGCGCAATGCAAAAGGTTCTGAAATTTATCGCATCTTGAAACCCAAAAGGATGATTGATGCCAAATGTGGCAAACTGCGCAAGCAACTTCCTGGTTTTCTGGATGGAAATGGAGTTTGGCAGGCCTCGAGGCCTAGGATCGCAGCTGCCTGGCAGGCCCAGTTCGCAGGGATTGAAAACGCAGACAGCACCACATTTGAGGAGCTTCTAGCCAAGTCACAGCCCGTCTGCCATCAGCTCACATGTGCTCACTTGCAACAGGTCCCGACACTCATGGAAGTGGAAAGGGCGCTTAGGGCCCTGAGTGAAAGCAAAGCAGCTGGTCTTGACGGATTGGGATCCGAAATATACCAGGGAAACATTGCCACATCAGCCAAGCGTGTTTATCCGCTTGTCATGAAAATGTTCACCCGGCAACAAGGAATCGCAGAACATACAGGAGGATGGCTCGTACCCCTGTACAAGGGGAAGGGCTCAATGAGCTCCATGACGCAGTATCGAGCCATTTTGCTTGAAGCCACTTTGGCTAGGGCTATCTCAAAGTCGTGGCGATCCAGACTTGCTGAAGGGGTCCACAAGATCGCACAACCATTACAATTTGGGGGACGAAAAGGCCTCTCAATAGAAGCACTCCACCTTCAAACAAGGCTTTGGCAGATGAACGCGCAGAAGCAGCACGTTTCTCTTGGCTTGGTCTTTGTTGACATTCAATCTGCATTTTATTCGGTGGTCAAGCAGATGATTGCTGGATTCAACGGCAGTGAGGACAGTTTGGTCCATCTGTTCATGCGAATGAATCTACCTGCGTCAGCTTTGGAGGAATTCATTAGCAACGTGGGACAGGGAGACATCCTTGAGCGAGCCACTGGATCGAGGCTTTTGGCAGCAGGGACTGGAGCCAATTTAGCCCACACTTGGTTTGCCGTTCAGAATGGCAATGCGCTTCAGGCGCCAGCCACGGGAAGTCGGCCTGGAGACCCAAATGCAGATTTGTTGTTCACTTTTATCATGTCCAAGATCATTGGCCAGATTCGCCATCGGGCGTCTGAAGCGGGCATCAGCCTAGATGTGGAAACGGAGTTTGGGCCAGTTGTCAACTATGCGGCTTGGGTAGATGACGTCGCTTTTGCTGTTTTTGCGGATGCTGTTGACGTTGTGAGTAAGACGGCCCATTTGCTGAGCATTATTGTCGACACTATGACTGAGCATGCCATGAGACTTTCATTTGGACCGGGCAAAACGGCCATATTGTTTGAATTTCATGGAAAGGATGCAGTCAAAGAAAGACAAAGATGTGAACAGATACAGCAAGACAAGTTGCCTTTACTCTCAGAGCATTTTGGCCAGACTTCTGTTCACCTCACCAACAAATACAAATATTTGGGAGGATTTCTGGTGCGGGGTGGAGGATGTTTACAAGAGATCCGAACCAGAAAGGCATGTGCCCTCCGGAATCTCAGACCTCTCAAAAAAGTCCTTTCGAACACCGACATCGACATTCAACATCGACGAACATTGATTCGCAGCATGGGGCTTTCTGTCTACACCTTACACTCTGGCACATGGCATGCCATGAATCAAGGTGAGTATCAAGCCTGGCATGCTGGTTTGCACCAGCTTTATCAAATCCTGAGCAGCAGAAATGAAGATGGGCAGGTCAAGCATGATGACATGTACTCACTGGCATATTCTATGAGGGCGCCCATGCCCATGGAGCTTTTGTATATCAATCGTTTGCGACTGCTCTTCCATTTGATCCGTGCTGCTGACAAGCACATCATTGCAGCCATTCTCCACAATCATATGATTGCCACCAATGACTCTTGGCTCTATGGGGCCATCAAAAGTGTGCAGTGGTTGCAGACTCAGCTGGGGAGTGAAGTCGTTCCAGATGAATTGATGGAGCTTCATCATCCAGGAACATGGAGCATGTTCAGTGATGCGCACAAAGACCTGCACAAGATGCTCAGGCAGGTCGAGCAAGCTCATTTGCTGAGACTTCAGACATATTGCAGTCTGAAGGAACACCAAAACAAGCAAAACGAATTGCTGCGAGCCATGAATTGGATCTGCCACAGTGAAGTGGTGAAACCTGTTCAAACACATCAGTGTGAGGTTTGCGACATGACCTTCAAAGATCAAGCCGCACTTGCGGCTCACCAGCAGAGGAAGCATGGTCACCGCATTGCCATGAGATTTCTTGCTGCCGATGATGTATGCAGAGCATGCAAAAGGAAGTACCACACCAGACCACGTTTGTTGCAGCATCTCCACAATGGACAAACCGACTGTTGGATTTGGCATCTTCGTAAGTATCAGCCAATGAGCAGTGAACAGATGATGCTTTTGGATGACAAAGACCGACAGGCAGGAGTTGCTATGCATCAACACGGTTTCAAATCAGAGAAAGTTGACAAGGCTTGGAGGCAATGCACTGAAACCGAGCTCCACTCAACTTTGGTTTGCAGAATCCTGGAAGATCCTGGCATGCATGATCCAACGGAAGAGGAAATCTCTTCTTGGTCGCAAATTGGGCTGCTCCCAGTAGGCAGAGGTGGTAGGACCAAAACATGCCGTAGCTTACAGGAATTTCAAATCGAAAATGTGGTACGTGACACCAGTGTTTTGGAAAAGCAGATGCTACACAACCTGGATGCCTGGGAGCCATCATTTGAATGGGTCCCGAGACCATTGGCATTAGGAACGAAGTATTTTCTGGTGTTTTTCAGTGGCCACCGAAGGTTTGGGGATATATCTTCGTGGTTTGAATGGGGAAGCGACATCAAGCCGATTGCTGTTGACCTTGCAATTGATCAGCATTTTGGCGACATCTTGCGAGACAACCTTTGGGTCCGTCTCATTGAATCTCGCAAGGTGGTCGGATGTCATTCAGGACCTCCTTGCGAGACATTTACTGAAGCGAGATGGCTTCCACCAGAACAAGGAGTGTTTCCACGTCCCTTGCGGGACCAAGAGGAGCCCTGGTGCATGAGCAATCGCACCATTGCCGAAGTGATGCAATGCACCATGGGTACCATCCTTATGCTGCGGGCTTTGTTCCTTTCTTTGTTGACTTTCATCTTTGGGGGCTCCACGACGTTGGAGCACCCACGTGGATCTATTCAGGAGGACCTGAAGTGGTGCATTTGGAGATCCGCTTTTGTCAAACAACTCTGCAAGGACAAGGATATCAACATCATCACCTTCCTGCAAGGACCACTTGGACGTCCTTATGCCAAACCTACAAATCTCCTCTCTGGTCGCCTGCATTCTTTGGCTTTTCAAATTTTTGCAGCATATGACAGTGGTTGGAGACCGACACAGGTTTTGGGAGGGCGCCACAACGGACAGTGGCGTACCATGCAGGCGAAGGAGTACCCAGTAAAGATGTGTGAAATCCTGGCCAAAGCCCATATGCAGCACGCGGCCACAATAGCAGAAGAAGGATTTGAAGAGATTCCCGAAGGCATTCATGCCGCCCTGGAAGCCCTTTGTGGACACTTCGATCCTTATATGACCAATGCCAAAGGAACTTCGATGCAAGCGGATTATCATAGGGCGAAGGCTCCCACTAGTATGCCAAGCAAGGCTTGAAGTGAACGTGGTGAGCAAATTCAAAGACCTGAGACCTTTGCGGGGCGCCAGAGCGGCTTTTGCCCTGCAACAGCATGCAGACGTCATCTCGACTTGAGCAATGTGGAATAAAAACTTACATATACCTGCGCCTTCCTAAGTGCTAAAATTTTTGTCCCTACTTAAAAAGACAGAAATTTATGTGCTTTCGGAATTAAAGTGTCCTTGCACCTGAAAAATGTTTTTTTCAGGTAGGTCATGCCTCGGACATGATAGCTGCGAAAAGGCATTTTCCTGAATGTTGCAAGCACAAGTTTGAGAGGAAGCAAAGGTAGTG
>BGPT01000187.1:574218-602327 GCA_003297045.1 Symbiodinium sp. clade C Y103 | reverse complement strand
TTGAGCCCAAAGACCTAAAAAGTACATCTATAGATGGTATTCTGCAACGTTCCTTTTAAGCCCAAAGACCTAAAAAGTACATAGTCCCAACTATGCTGAACATGTTCCTTTTGGTACCACTTTCCACGAGATCTCATAGGACCTCNAGTACATAGTCCCAACTATGCTGAACATGTTCCTTTTGGTACCACTTTCCACGAGATCTCATAGGACCTCAAAAAGTTGTCCCTTAGACTTGCTGGGTAGGTAAAATTGGGATTTTCCATTAATCATCATTATATAATCAATGGCTATTTGAAATTGCCAAGGTAAAGCACCAACTCAACATGTTCGCTTGTCATCACTTGTCCCAGCTATACCATCCATCCACTCTGGCGGAGCCACTTGAAGCCGTGGGTGAGCTGCTCGGTCAACATGGGCATGTTCCCTGGATCCATCACGGCCAGGATGTGAAAGCGACCGCTCTTGGCAGCCTCAGATGATGACATCACTGGCTGGGTAACCCTTGGGAATGTACGGGATGTTTGTGGTAGATATATGGGAAAAAACTAATATATATATATATATATATTAGTATTATATTATATATTAGTGTTACATATATATATATATATATTATATATATATATATGATTTACATTGATTTGTCGACATCTCTGCAGTATGCCTCGTGGATCTCTGAAGTTGTAAACAGCCGCACCGTTGAAGGTTGAGCTGACATGTGGAGAATGCGGTCCTGAAAGGAGAAAAAGGATGTGGAAAGCGTTCCTCAGAGGGGAAGCCTGGAAGGATCTTCTTAAACAATGCCCATCAGGAAACCGTGGCGCTGCGTATTGTGAGTTTACCGCCCCAATACCATGAGATAGGATAGGGTTCTCTCTTTATCTTGGCCTAGGATTTCCCACTATCCCCACGATTCAGGCAGCTTTCATCGGAGTCGTCCAAGCAACTGCTGCATAGGTTGCATAGGAGAACTCCCCACAGAGACGAATGACGCGTTCTTTGGCGCCAGACGAGAGGGGAACATCTTTCCCCAAGCGCACTTTCTGCTCGAACTGCTTCCTGAGATGGCTGGAAACACCAGCAAATGGCCAAGTCAGCGCATGGTAGTTCCAACTCCCCTGAGCCACAAGATCGTCTTTTTAAACCACCAACCAGTTTTACAAATGGGGTTGTCAACAAGCACCCTATAGCTGGGATCTGCTTGTGCACCCATGCGCAATCACTGGGTTTGTATAGGTCGACCCGACTTCTGACCTCCTTGACCCCAGCCATCCCTGGCCATTGTTGGCCGGACAAGAGGCAGCACATTGTTGGTGATCTGAGTGAATCGAAACAGCTGCCCCAAGAGATTGAAACCTGCTGATACACTGCGCACCGCATGGCACTGGCCAACGGCTAGCAAAGTAGATGCCCCTTCTCTACCTCAGCTGCGGTTGAGGCGCTCACAGTTTGGGCGGGAAATCAACCGATTTGAAACCACCGGATTTCACCACCACATCCCCAGCAAGACAGAGTGACCATCTACACGACCACTGCAATGCGAGTCCCTGGCCAATCTTTCACAATCGTCAAAGATTTACACATTTCATCGCTAAAATTATTGAAAATGCATGAAGCATCTGGAAACCACTTCAGGAAAAATGTGGCTTTTGGGGTCGAGGGGCCTTCAAGGTTTTTCAACAGAGCCTGTGGTTCAAAGCCCATGGCTTCCGCTACCAAGGACGCATCTTGTGTGCACCAAATCAGCGAGGGCAACAGCTGTTCCACGGCATAGCGCAGAACAAATCCTTCCCCGGTCGGTGGGTTGGCGCAGAATGCACCAAAACTACTGTCAGAATGGGGTGTTTACATTCAACATGAGGATTTAAGATGATTTATATAAAATGGCCTTTGAAATGAGAATATACGGACAATAATGGACAATATACAGTAATATAGGGAACCCAAGTCATGACTACATACAGTACTACACCACAGTTTCTGGGGCTGGTATTAATGCTATCTGATCATATCTGATCTATGTTGACGTCTCTCTGAAGGGGTTACCAGCATCATATTGGAATGTGGGCAAAGCACTCCCCATTTTCATCAATTTTCCACAACTTCTGTTGAGGTTGTGCAGCTGAAAACAACAAACACCACAACACCACATGGCTTTGCCGCGTTCAAAAAATCCAACTGCAGATATCTTATATCCATCATCCTCCATCATCCTATCAACAAAAAGATTAAAAAAAAAAAAAGCCACCACCAAGGCCATGGCCACCACCTCGCCACCAACCTCGCCGTCCTCCAGCGTTGGCATGGGCCCAGTTCACCAGCAGTGAGCCTTCCACCATCCCAGCACCCAAGGTGATCATCAAACAGGAGACCAAGCGTCGTGCGGCTGAACCTCGGCCGAAAAAAAAAGGTTGAAAAAAGTCATGGACATGACATTCATGACATTTTCAGAAATATCTGTTCAGGAAATGTCAGTTTTTCATAGTTTTTCTGTGATTTTTGTTTGATGAGGACATGAAATTTGAAGACATCACCTTCAAATGTATGGTTGAAAGCGGATGTTGTTTCAGAGGAAACATGACCAAACCACTCTTGAAAGCAAGTCAATTACATGCTAGATCTCCCACCGTATTACGAGATTGCCAGCAGCAGCCAGCCTCCAAGGCTGAACAAATCCACGTGCATAATATAATTGAGGATGGTTTGCATGCAACCCATGTCCATTCATTTGGTTTCAATAGTGTGCTGAGATTTGCGGCTTTCCCTGTGTGCAGCCCAGTTTCACGGAGCAATACCCAACATATCATGTAAAAGACTGCAACTTTCTTTCTGTCTCCAGCCTAGCAAGGATCAGCACCTAGCTAGATTCTATTTGTATACTGATCCACATGCTTGGCCCTCCAGATTAAACTGCTCTCTTCCACTCACAATAATCCAAAATCAACAATGACATCACCTACTTTCCCATTCTTTTTTTTTACATTTGACCCGCGGACCCAAATTAATTAATAATTTTTCCGACCACCTCATTTGCCTCATTTGATCCAGAACACGGTCTGCTGCAGCATTCAAGATGATGGTCAAGAGCCTCTGAGCCCTCTCCCCCGACCACTCTGCGATGCACCGCCGCTGATCTGTTACGAATTCGGCATCGGCTGCAATGCGCGCGTCCGGCAGGTGAAGGACCATCAAATGAACAAACCTCAGGTGGTGGATTTCGGAAAAACAACTTGGGGAACTAGGTTGCAAATTACCTATCAAATGCACTTAAGGTATTTATATATGTCCATAAAACTAGGGCCTTGGTGAACCCACAGGATTCCCACCCGGAGTCCCACTTTGACGGTTTAAGTTCAGTTGAAGGGTGCCTTGACGCACCTATGCTCGCTTATCACATGTTCGAGGGAACGACTTTGACAGCATAAGTTCAGGGCAATCCTACGCCCAAACAGCCCATGTTGCCCAACATGACTTTAGGTTTCCAAGGTTTTAGGGCTTCAGAAGTAGCCTCTTAGGATTTACGTGTTCAGGTTTCAGGTTTCCCGTTGATGTTCCATCTTTTTAAGGGTTTACAGGGCTTGTGGTTTAACAGGAGCCTAGGGCTATATAGGATGTTGGGGTTCAGGATGACTTGTGCAATGACGCACCGGTCCCCTGAGCTTCTCAGGGAATGCCCGTAATTCTGCTTGCTAGTTGGGGCACCATGCAATCTGATGCTAGTTACATGAATGCAGCAATGCAGCATGTACCTATAGCTGTTGAGTCCAAGACACACATGCACATCATCATTATACCCATGTGCAAAATTGTGCAAACAAACGCGCAAAACACATGCTTTCATGTACTACGATATGTCTAAAAACAGGGAGTAAAAGCTGATGACTACCAGCATGAGACGGGCCATGGCAAAGATACCAACCAGTTCACTACTGGCCGATCCAAGTCAGCAAAGTCTTCCTTTTGCTGGTATTGATGGTATGCTAAAAAAAAATGAAGACCGGACTTCCAGTTCTGGCTCCCGCATGGTGGTCTGTCGTCCAAGAAACTCGTCGATATCGATTCTGCCATCGCGATTCACATCTGCTTGTTCGATGCAATGATCAATGTATTCCTGTCAGGTTGGTGCCCATGCCCAGCTCAGAATAAGTGGTCAACTTGGATTCAGAACCCGTGAGACTTACGGGAGCCATGTGAAGCTCAAATCGATTCAGTGGTCTCCCAGGTTCATTCCATCACTTCTCATCTTGTCTACCTAACTCCCCTATTGATCAAAGTCCTTACATTCTCGCTTTCACCCCCATTCCTGCTGCTTCCATCCCCATGTGTATCCTTCAAACGCAACGATCTTGCAACCTTCAAACATAGAAAAAAATATGAAAATTATTGAACATCCCCTTTCAATATCTATAAACATAGGCTTTTCATGGCTTTTCTCTTTTTTCGTGCAAAACTTCCCCCCATCCGCCACCTGTCCCGCCCCCCTGCATCCTCCGAGCGCGTGGCCGTCGTTGCCGCGTCCTCCTCCGGGGCTTCCGCCGTACTGAGGGCCTTGAGCCTCTCGCGGAGCAGAAGCTTCACCTCCGCGATGTCCAGGAAACCTCGAACGACGGTGCTGGAAATTCAGCTGGACATTGCTGGTTTCAATGGGATCATCATGGGGATACCATGGGAAGATCAAATTTACTGAAAATAAGTGGACATGCCCTAGCATAAGCATGCAAAAAGATGTGGAAAACTCATGGAGTTTTATGATGATTATGATTTTATCCGAAGTATGCCAATGATTTTTGTTGATATGTTGTTGATATCATTGGAAAATGGCATGTCAAGATGGTGTTATTGAGTCTGTGTCTTAGGATTATGAGACCACAGAAACTATAGGTTTTAGCTCATGGCATCAGTATGCATACGTTATATGGGGGTGTTCTAGGAACAGTATGGTGATTCGTTGAAGGGTTGATTGTGGGACCAATATTGGTTGTATAATGAATGGATACAAATTGTTCAAAATCATTGTTCACTGGCATACCACACCACGGAAAGCAACATCTATCAAAACACGTGTAGTTGGTGGATGGGTTGAAACGGTTGATAGATGTCAATACTGGGAAATTCATTGGAATTGATTGAGTTTCTCCTCGAGTCAATGGGAAAAATGAAATGCTCCACGGTGCTGGTATGTTTACCCGCTGAGCATGTTGATATGTATAAACTGAGGAATGCTAACAAAATTCATCAAACTTGGTATGACCTAAACATGTCCAGAACAAGAATCACAGCTGTATTTCTGACATAAACTTCGACCTTGGAATCAAGGTGGATGCTCGGAAATCTCCAGCAGCAAACTTGAGATCTTACTAGGCTGAGGCCTGGTGTACGTGTGGGCGAATTTTTGGCGAGCTGAATGCTCAGCCATACTGTAAGGCATGGCACTTCAAAAGATGTACATCACATATGTATAATCATGTATACATATAATGCCTCATGGTTTGCGGTTCTGATCCAATCATTATAAAATCATGTTGCCCCATAACAGGCCAGAATGTGGAATTAAAGGGAATGGAGTGATCACAACAAACGAAGCTGAACCAACCCATCCTGGGAGAGAACACCGGGCCATAAGATCCTACCACGAAATTGTTCTGTGGGTGACCAAAGGCTACCAATCCTCATAAAAGGAACCGAGCGGACCGAGATGGACCGAGCTACCATTGTTGTCTTTATCTGCTTCTTGAAACAGCTGGCGATACGTCTCGCGCCATTTGCTTGCTGCAACCACCTGAGCGAAGCATCCAGTTCTGCTTTCTCCACTCATGGTCCCGAAATAAAACGGGTAACCTCCTTAACCTCTCTCAAAAAACTCAAATATACCGAAATTATTGTGGTTTAGAACTGAACTGTTTAAAATCCAGTTGTTTCTTGCTTTCTGGTTTCTTTACCTCATGACTTCTGCTCCACAAATCTTCCAGGGCCTTGTTTCTGCGTAGCACCGAACAGCTCGGCACATTGCTGCGCAGGGGTTTTCGCAGCAACACCGGGCGGACCGCCCGCAACGCCGCGAGCATGGCAAGTGGCGCATGGTGCAGAGGCAACGACTCCGATGGACACAGCTGAAGATATCGAATACGCCTTGCATCTGTCAAAATAATGTGCAAGTGCGCAAATGTCTGTGTAAAGATACGTCTGTATGTTGTTGACATATTATGTGTTCTTTCTAAAGAATGGTCTTTGACAGAGTTACAAATCCGCCCATTCGTGCTCATCCAAATGCAAAGTAAGACTGGAGCAAACGTTCCAGATCATTCCAGAGATGATGTCTGAAGTAGAGATTGCTTTTTGGGACTGGTATTGTGCCCTCTGTTGGGTCAGCACCAATATTGTCAACATGGTAGACAATGTCCAATGTGCACCTAGTGTTCTTGTGATGCGTACTTTTTTTCTTGTCTGTACTTGAGTTTGTCTGACCTGCCGGCACTCAATCACTGGACCCTGTGTATTGACGAGTTCCATCTTTACACCGGGGCTGTTTGGGGTTGTATCTCCAAAGCACTACGTACCACCATGAAATAGCTGTCTGGTTTGGTTCATGTCGAAAACCCCGCAATTTTACGCCATTTCCTTTCTTCGGTGTATGTAAAGAAACAACGAGCATGTGCAAAATTTCAAAACATGCTTTTATGTTTGGTACCGAAGCCCACATATTTGATGGCAAAAACGCGGACTTCCGACGGCCCGATCAACCCAGTGAAGAACATATGTAGGTTTATTGGCTTTCCTTCTTCTGGTAAACTAACATAACTATGGAAAATCACAATTTTTAATGGGAAAATCCACTATAAATGGCCATTTTCAATAGCTATGTTAGTTTACCAGAGGGTAGCCCTCCCAGTTTGTGGTTTTCCCAACAAGCGACGTTTGATTCACCGGGCCCAGCGAACGCCTCTGGAGTTTGTCGCCCGCAGGGATGATCCCCTAGGGATGGAAAAATATGAGGCAGGGCAGTCAGGCCATGAAACATGGAAGAAACATCACATGTAAAAAATTGTAAAAACATAGAAGAAGTGATCACTCTGATGAAACATAGAAAAATGGGGAGAACTCTCCAAATCACTGGTTGTGGCAGGCACAGTGGGCTGCCCAAAAAAACCATTAGGGCCACAAATGGCTGTGCTGGAAAAAATAGCAGAGTGGCCCCCAAAACAAGGAGACACGGGCTGGTGTCACCGTGGCTGGCCAAACACCAGCGAGCAAAAAAATTTGTGGACCCGTTTTGACCAAACCTGACATGGAAACGTCAAATTTGAATCCTGGGGCTCAGTGTCCCGAGGTTAGGTGGTTTGCCCAAAACATGGAATATGAATGCGGAAGTACAACCCGTCATTGTCATGCCTACTCAACTCAGAATAGAATCGTTGTTCAACACCACAGTTTTTCAATCGGAATCTCGATGGATGATTAGAATAAAATCAGTTGTCAATGTCACTGTCAATGTCAAACCATATGCACAACATCGAAAGATATCGTAAGTGCAGCAAATACGCAGTATGTATCTTGATAAATCAACGGAAAGTCTACGCATTGCCTCCATCTGTCTCAAGAATATCAATCTTTCTTGGTGCTTCTGCCTGCTGTCCAGGTTGTGCATAAATGGCTGACCTGAGAATCAAGGCTCAAAGACGCCTCAAAACTTTTTCAGCGGCTCTGGGAACACTGATATCATGCGGATTTCGCTGCCTCTAACAGGCTAAATAAATGGTGATACAAATGGTCATGACACAACTGGCGATACAAATGAGATGGTGATGCAAATGGTTTTTGCGAGTGATATCATATTTGGCGACAGATGGTGATCCAAATGATGATATAACTGGCTATAGATTGCTAAAGACATGGCTATAACTGTTACTGGCTGTATATACATACATACATATATAATTATATATATACATATGTATATGCAAATGGCTATGAAGAGTGTTATAAACGGAGGGCGTGATTCTACTATCAGCACTAGGATTTCAACTATATATAGGAGTTTGATGGAGTTTGGATGAGTTTGGCATTCAAACAAATCCTAAGCAACATCTGAATGGCCAGAAATGGTGATTCAGATTCGCGAGGCCATCTTACACCATGGGGGCATCATGGAATATAGATCATCCCCCATAGCCAGGAATCTTATAAATCAACTCAATACATCTAAATACAATATGAAATCAATATCTGAAATACCATGATATCACTGTTCACATCATGTCACGTTCATGAGTTACTATAGTAACGTGATAGTAATGTGGTGAATCCATAGCACTTGGATGTGCATCGTGAGTCATGAGGGTTTACTATTGAGTTTGCCACGTTAGCCGGTTCATAATCCCAAAATATACCATTCCTTCGGTCTTAACTGACCAAACTTCGGAATCATCCAAGTAATTCCGTGATGGCTGATGGTACGCCATGGTACACCAACGAGCTACAGTACGGCAGTCAATTGAGTGTGTCTGCGGGGCAAAATATGTCGACCACTTTCAACCATTTTCAACCCCTCAAACTTGGATCGTGGCGATGGAATTTCAAAAAAACACATGACAGCAATGTTCCATCATTTCCATCTGACAGGGTCCCTCTTAGACCCCTCTCATGCTGAAAGAGCCGCAATCAAACATGGCCCAGGTTCACATCTCAAACCAAAACCATTGAATCATATAGTTATGAGTAATTCTGATGATTCAAAACTTAAAACCAGCCAGAGTGATGGAATCAGCTTGGTTTACACCCTCCAAATTGGTCGGTTTTCAGTTTTCTCAGCCCTTCCGAATCCTCAACCGCGCCTGGGAGTTGCACCGCCCATGGGGCCGGGGCCTGTGCCCTCTCTGGAAACCGCCACCTTCAAATAGCCACCTCCAAGGCGCTTTGGGCATGAAAAAAGATGAACAAATTGAACCAAGGAAGAATGGTGAAGGTTTTGAAGCAACAAGAATGGCACATATAGTTGGGGCCGTATGATGTATGATAGGGATCTTATGGAGCCAGAATATCATTCTATGGGAACAATAACAAGCAATATGAAATCTGAATAAGTTATATGTATTCAACTGGGCATTTGATTTCCTCGTTCTTGATTGTTTGGCCAAGTCCTCTGCTAAGTTAGTGCAAGGTTCATTGGGTTGCGTGGTAGATCTGTCTAACCCACCCCCCCAAAAAAAAACTCTGAACATCTATATAGCTCGGAACGGCTACAATCATCTATACCCTCCGGGAATCAAACATAGCAATAGAAAATCCCCTATTTAGTTCGATAACTTACCCCCTAGAAACCTCCATTTGTGTAAGGGATTTTCCATTGCCACGTTCGATTACCAGGGGGTACATCCATTTGTATCCTACGATTATCCCATCACTATCCACATTTCATCCTTTTTAAACCATGGTAAAACCACATTGAACACCATCATTCAATCATTATGATGGGCAATACCATTACATTATACCATATTTACCATATTACAACTTACAACATAAAACAATGATAAGCTTCCGTGGTGAACCACGGCTCTGGTTCGACAGGCTGACCTGGATTTCGAAGCTGCGCCTCAGCAACGGTGCCATGGATACTACCATGTTCTGTAATGCTCTGTGCATCTTCAGGCCAGAAAGACACATTATACGGTGACTATACAGTGACTATTATACATTCAAAGGCATCAAAAAGGTGGAAAAAAGGAACACACAAGCGATGCAAGCTTGTAAAGAAATATGAATCACACATTAAATTGCAAAGTAAAGTCTGCGCAGCCGTCGTACAGAATGCACGAATGCGTGCTGCAAAAAATATACATGTCTTGATGCAGAATAGTGAAACTGAAACAGGTGCAGGTTCCTCTCGTGACCGTCTGGAATTCAAAGGATCTGTATTTTAGATGCTGAACCCTCTCGTTCATAGGTCGAAGCCTTCGGACTCCATCAAGGTTTGTGTGGCATCTATTGGTTCTACTGCCATTCTTGTTGCTGGGAGTGCCACGGCTTTCTCCTCCACATCCTTGAACAACTCCATAGCACGTGGCATGTCTAAGCTGCTCATGGCAGCAATTGCCTGGCGGTTGGTTGATTTTCTGGCAAGTTATTCATGCTATCCTCAATCTAAGATCCTAAAACCGCCATGCGTAATAGATCTTAATAGGTAAATCATCTATTGAATCTACATATCTGTCAATTCTCATGCATGCTGAGTGATGGGTGAGATCTCTTTCAAAACTTTCAGACATGCCACTGTGGAATCATTTGCAAAGGGACCATTTTCGGGAGCTATGGTAGATTACACGAAGGTCGTTTGACTTTTAATGGATTGTGCCGCAGTACAGTAAATCAAGGAGAGATAGCTTGGGTAAAATCTCCTCAGCACCCCCCATTTGGATAACATATATCATAGATATATTGTATATATATATATATGCTATATATGTATGTATATATATAGTTATATATATAGTTATATATATATATATAACATATAACTATATATATCAAAATAGAGTAGAATATATAACATGATGGTGATTGGATGTGATTGGATGTGATTGGATGTGATTGGATGTGATTGGATGTGATTGGATGTGATTGGATGTGATTGGATGTGATTGGATGTGATTGGATTCTTCCAATACCTTTAGACATTGTTAGAAGCAAAACCCTGTGACCTTGCCGCAGATCCTCCAATGGCATCCCGGATGTGGGTCCCGATGGTAACCCCCAATGGCCTCCTGGTCAATGGGGCGGTCTGGGAAGAGGTTCTCGTTCAACCATCTTGCCTCGGTAGCTTGATACGGCGGGATGCGGATCTGTCTAAGGTTTGTGTAATTTTCTACCCCCCCCAAAAAAAAAAAAAAACTGCATCAACAATCCTCGTGGCAATTACTGTAACATGAACTCTCCATGTTTTAGAGGAAATTCCAAAGATCATCAACATATATCAACACAATCTTTCAAGCCCAAGGTGTCCAAGTTTAGAGACTAAAGTGAAGCGCATGACAAGTGTTCCAAAGCATCAAAGTGAAAGATCTGGAATTGGGCTCCTGCAAACCACTACACGCTTTGGTGTGCAGACTTGACTTCAGCTCCGTGGATTTGCCCACATGACAAGGCACACGTCGGCTAACCTTATCCTCCTGCAGTCGAAGGGGCCCCAACAGGATTCCAAGTGCCTTCTGCATGGCAAGAACCAGTCATGCTTTCATAGCAATGTTATGTTGCTTCTGCATTGCCAGGAACATGTTTATTGGTGAAAGGGTGTGCTGGCAGGAAAGAACAGCTACCGGTTTGCACGTGATGGGGACAGCTACTACGTTGGTCTTTATAGAGTGAAGATCTAGTGCGTTGTTGTCATTACGACTGCCCATAAAATGCAGGGACAAAAGCCTTACCAAAAAAAATACCATAGAAAGGGCTCAGAAGCGGGAAGTCATTTCAACTATGCAAACGTATATAAACCATCTCAAATCATAAAACAAATCCAAGGTAAGAATGACTTCGAAGCATAGCCACATGTAGGCCCTCCCAGCAATAGCTTCAGTCCTGGTTTGAAGATTGTACTGCCGCCTGCGGCCGAGGGCGGGAATTTCTGAATGGCCCAAGGGTGGGGTCAGCTCGCAGACCAGTCCTTTGATATTCACATATTCTTCACTTCACATATGTTCACATCCAAAATATGGATCATGTTGGCAACATAAATAAACATTCTGGATATGTATATATATAGAGTTATACATATAGATAGATAGATAGATAGATAGATAGATAGATAGATGGATAGATAGATAGATATATATATATATATATTATATTATATATATATGTGTGTGTGTCGCTATGTGTATATATATATATATATGGATAATCACCCTGGGGTCAGAATGAAAAAGTGAAACATATGACAAAAGCACCCCATGGGTCCCTAGTTGGGATGTTCACCCAACAGTTTTTGGATTTTTAGTTTCCGATTTTGGTCAAAAAAACATGGTGGAGAGTCACCACAATTTCAAAATTATCCAGCGAAAAAATAATTCAATTCCCAATCCAAAGTGGGCTTGTGTTTGTAACTGTTGCCACTTTCCAGGTCTTGCAGCTGCACGTTTTATGAATCACCGCCTCTCAGCTGCTCACTGTTCAACCCATACCAAATCACAGACTTGGGCCACAGTCACAGCCAATGTCCATTAAAGTGGACCTGCAAAATGAACAGAAATTACTTGAGTGTTTCACCCCTTGCGCATGGAACAAACATTGTTGCTCTAGTTTTTTGCCACTTCGACGATTTAAATGTATTCCAACCACATTTCCCCTTACCCCATGAAAAAATCTTATTCACACAATAATTTCCGTACTGTGTGGAATATGTGTTTACCATGTTGACCTGTTCTTTCCGGGTCAACTGAGGGTCAAAATGTACACAACCAGTCTGGTAATCCCATTGCCACATTGCCCGCCTGGCCGCCATGGCCCTCCGGAGGGACCAAACCCTCACGTATGGCAGCGGTCTTCAAGTAGCCCGTTGGGTTCCTGATGACCAAGCTGTTGCCGACTTCGGCAATGGTGGTGTTACCCTCTGGTAAACAGCCACATAACTATGGAAAATCACCCTTTTTAATGGGAAAATCAACTATTTTTATGGCTATTTTCAATAGCAAACTATTAGTTTACCAGAGGGTACCTGGAGTTGTTCGCCAGAGGTGAGCTACATGTATATATCCCCAAGATGTCCGTTAGTGGTTGGCTTTACATCTCCATGAGTTGCACAGAATTCAGGGTGACAGTGAAGAATCACCTTGGGCAATTCCAGGATTACTGCACAAGTTGTGGCCCCCCAGGTGTAAACTGATTTTCTTCACCCATCCAACTGTCGATATACCCACCACAAATATTCATGAATCCATTCGTTAGCTCAGGTATTTCATCCAACTTACCTCTCCAGGCCACCTCTCTGCTGTCGAAATCAGCCGTTTTTTTTCACCCAAGTGTTCCATCGTGTTCCGTCCTTTAGGGTCATTTTTGCAGGGTATATAGTATACCGGTTCTCATGAGGCACATCCGATCCCCGGCGTCCTAAGCTCCTGCGCTTTCCCTTCAACCTCCTGAGGAGGCTGTAGCCACGGGACAGTGAAACCATCTAGTTGGAAACAAACCATTGAATCTCATCTGTCTATATGTACATCTTATATATATATACACATATAATATATACATATACATATATATAATATGTCTATCTCGATTATCATACATAAACATACATAAATCAATATCAAAATGATAGACATATGACTATTGAACCATGTCTTTTGCCTTTAGTGTTGGTAGTGGTGGGCATGCCAAGGCAGGGTGGAACCTTCGGGCACCTTCCCTAACTGCCGAGTAACGATGACCTCAATGTACTCACGGCAGTGGGAGCGTTTCAACAATTCGAAAGGACTCCTTTAAAAGCACAACTAATTAGACATAGGTGTATGTATATACAACATGTAAGTATATGATAGTATATTGAGGTATATATCAATATATACAGTATATTGTACACTGAATGAATACTATATCATACTATTGTATATATAGAGTACAAGTATTTCATATACAATATAGCATATCTCTATACATTCTCATGTAAGATGATACATTTGATTTATCTCTATAATTTTATTGAAAACATATATTGTGGATATACATCATATTTTCGATGAAAACAACGTTACCCACAGACATCCTTCAAGAGCTCGAAGGCTCGACTGATGCCCAAGCCAAACATGGCACCGGTAGCCTGGTGAAGGTGAGGGTTCCGTTGAAACCAGCGGAAAACCAGCGGAAAACCATAGGAAAAGCCATGGCAATCCATGGTGATTTCACCTGGAAAAATTGGGGGATCAGATTCCATGGGATTTGTAGCTGATTGATGATGGCTAATTGAGTTGATGTATTGGTGAACTAGGGTTGATTCGGGGGATATAACTAGAGTTCATCATGGGAGGTAATGAATTGGAGTCATCATTTGAAGGTGTTGCCAAGAATTGTAACATTCTTAGAGAGGTAGCCATGCACTAGCAAAATGGACAATGTCGGCAAACTTGTTTCCTGGCCAATCTTAGATACCTTGCACGTGTTGGCTGGCTAGTATATGTATAATCTTTTGCTACAACAACACGCGTACAACAGTACATAGCAAGTTTTAAAACCACCTGTCACCGGTCCACAGGTTTACCCTCTGGCAATCAAATATGGCAACTGGAAATGTCCTTTTCATAGATGAGTTTCCAATAAAAAAAAAACTATAGAGCATGTTCAATTGCCATGTTTCATTGCCAAAGGGTACCACAGTTTCTGATTCATTTTTTTCAACATGTTTTGCAGTAAGACTTTTCATCCCTTCAAACATCGGAAGCGATACCTCCGTGTCTATTTGGCGATCCGGGAAGACATTCGCATTCCTGGGCCATGGCGGGACTCCTGAAGATGGTAAGATTGGTCCACCTTCCAAGTGGGAAGACATGAAAAAAGGCAACAAGAACGGTGACACTACGGTATGATAATAAGTAGTTACTAATCATAATGATAATATCAGGGATAAACATGACTAAATACTAAGTAACTCCAATCGAAGAGTTTCATGGATATCAATACATAAATATATATATATATATATATATGCATAAGATATATATATACGGTGTATATATATATATGTATGTATATGAATGTACATAGCTATTTATAATTGCTGTATTAATGGCAACAGCGATGATTTTTTTCTCGTGCCAATTTCATATACACTTTACAGGTAAGGATATGTGGCCGAGCTTAATGCGACAGGTCAGGCAGCAGCTTGGCCCCAGATCGGACAGACCTCAAAGGTTGATTTGTTGCTGCCATTCATAAAACTAATCTAATAGATATAAATACCAATATAATTAATAGATCATCCCTACTTTATTCATGCATAATCAATAGCAATATATGTTAATATAAGCTAGGTGCATCTAGGTGCATCCATTTCAACCATTCAGCATCCACCCAACATACCCCAGCCGAGGGACAACCAGGTGATCCTTTTCTGAATCTTGGATTGTTCTTCTCTTTCTGACTGCATGTGCTGCCCCTGTGCAGCAGGTGCAGCCTTGGCTCGGAACAAGAGCACATGTGGGTCATTGGGTCATTCGCAGGTGATCTGAGAAATCCTTTATATAGTCAACATTAATCATTGATCAATAAGCAAAGTATATGGAAAGGAGCAGATTTCCATTGACAACCAAGCATATAGACAGGATGTTTGCCAGGAATGGGGGCGGTCATCAATCTTTGAAAAATCATTTGGTACATATGTGGTTGGTCCCAGTTTCTATTGCTGATTCTGATATGTGTTGGTTACATCGATTCTGCCTGTTCTCTGATCCCTCATTTCAGCCTGGTTAAGTTATCACAAAAAATCTCCGTACATAGCACATAGTTCAAAAATGTTCAAAGTCCATTTATATCATGTTTTTTCCATTCGTGATATGATTTACGATCCAATCCTATCTGTTGGTTCCGGGCCCCATGTTTTTCTCATTTCTCCAAGGTGTAAGGTTCCAAGGATTCGTCAAGCGGCCACATATCCGCCTCCCCCATCCCGTGCCACAGCAGTCTTCAAATAGCCTGCAGGCGGTCCGAATTTTCTGCGAGCTGGACCTGGATATCATCCCATACCATGGTGGTTTGACATGGTGGAATCATCCAAAAAAAACTAGGGGATAACGTAACCATCACGAAATGATCTGAAGTTGAGATGTTTCATGTATTGTCAATGTCCGACAGTTTGCACCATGGTTTCGGTTTGGGTATTCAATGGCATTCGATAAAATTGTGAAGGGATTATTAAGATCCTAGTCAGTAATAGTTGATACAATAGTTTGCAACAGGATTGTGCAGTGTAAGCCCAGGATGTGGTAAATCCAAATCAGTAAGTAACCATGCAGAATCGGAGGTTATGGTGCCAAATATTTCCTAATAATGTTGGTTCAGCTTCACTATTGGATGATCATAGTTCTCAAAGTCTGCCGTCCCCAATTTTGCCAGAAATGGCTGGAATGAACCATGCCCCACGGGAGGGTTCATCAAGCTGTTTGACAAGTGGGTCTTAGTTCGTTTTGCTCTTACTAAGCATCAGTAGGATTGGATCTTCAAATGTCAAGCACATGATTGTCTTGTCTCAACTCAATGCACTCGGTGATGAATTCATTCATGTGTCTTTAGCTTGTGATCTTGAAACTTGACAGCACACAACAATGACATGCGTCAAAAGTTATGGGGCCCAAAACTTGGTTCATGGCCCTGACATATCTGGTTAAACAAATGCAGGTCTATGGATCTTTGGAGTTCTCAGCTATCATGTGGTTGGGAAACTCTGAGTACTTCCTGGGTTCCCTCCTAACCATTGGATAGTCAAGATACTTTATTACCTTCATAGATCTCAACTTTGGATATGCCACGATACTTACAAACTTAATGATCTCAACATGTTTCACGTTGAGATCGAGAAAACAACTTCATAGATCTCCCCCCGCGCCAACGTTTGCTGCGAAGGATCCACTGGGATTCTTCACCTGCTCTTGTTTTTCTTCCACCTCCTGGCGTCGCAGAAATCAGCTTCAATGGGCTTGCCAGCATGATCAATGATAGTTATGATGGCCCCAAAAAACTGAGGAACACATGAAACCTGCATGGTTTGAGATACATATGTTGACCAAATCGGACCATGTTTTGCCAATTAATTTTGGACCAAGAGTATAAATGTCCTAAACATGTAGATCCAGGAAACTGATTGTGGAAACGTGCATCTGCTTGATCAAATCCACATTATGAGAGCACACTCTTGCTAAACCAGTTTTGTTGGTACACAAGAGCTGGACACTTCTCAACAGTGGTCCTGATGTGTTTCTGCAAACATCCCGAACATCTTCAACACGAGTCATTGAGTGTCCCAATAAACAACCCCCCACCTGTTGAATTCGGTTGATCTGATTAAAAAATTCATCTGTGCATTTGTCTGGAAGCAAACTTGGGTTGATCGCACAGGTGCAGCAAAGGTTGTAATTGGCGGTCTCTAGGCCCATCAGGCTGCCATCAGGTTCATATCGCTACTTTTACACGATTTCAATCATTGCCGCGCAAAGTGGGACATTTACCAACCCTGAATCCCTTGAAGCGCTGCAAAGTAAAATTGACTAAGCATTCGACAAACCAGCACAAAGTTGGCAAACTCCCACCAAACAATATGGTTCATAATTATCCGGTGCCGACCCGTTCCCATCTCCCCCTTTTTTGACTGAATTCCATTTTTTTCCCTCGCTCTGAAAACAAATATAGTCCCATTTGCGCTAGGCATCGCCCAATCTGAAAGGCATTTGCTTTTCTAGTTTAGATACACCTGAGTTAGCGTTCACCCTTTCTTCTAGAGAGCGGGAGACTGTGGGGGAGTGATTTTTGAGAGAAAAAAACATAAAACACCGTAAATGCCGATGTTTTATGCATTTGACGGCTCTGGAAAAGTCACTCCCCCATGACCCCCCGTTCTGTTCTTTTATTGGTTACAACACTGCCATCTCTGCTGGTTACATCGCCAATGTACGGGGTTATCATCTTGTTCACGTATTTTTACATATGTTTGACCAAGGATTTGATGGCAAACATGCTGGGAATCCACCATTTTGGCCCACTATGACATCCTTGTAGAGCGCCATGGCCCGCGCCGTGCCCACGGTGGTAAGGGCCTGAATGGCCTGCGGCTTGCAAATCCCAATCAAAATGAGCATCGTGGGAAAATCATCGAATCAAATGGATCTGAATGGGGGATTTTCCAGCATCCTGCTAGGGTAAGTCAAGTCAAGTTAGCTATGTTCATGAAGTTAAGCAACATAAAATGTTGATCAAGTTGGATAGTTCTGATCGTAGCATGCAGCATGTATGACATTTCAACTGTGGGTGCTGAACATTTAGATTAAAATGTCAGGTTCATTACTTGGGCTCTTTTTACTCTTCAGCAATATGCCTGGACGACTGTCAATTCATTGATGAAAGCTCTTGAAATCTCTTGAACTTCAATCAAGATTCAGGCGTTGCCATGTGTGACGATGATTCCCTTAAGCATCATATCTTGCCAGGTAAGTAAAAGGGGTTCATCATCTTTATCATCCCAAAGAGGGGTGAGGCATGAAATGTTGTGGGATGCGTCTGCAGTTGATCGCTAGTCAGACTGGTCAAGTGAAATATGGTGATTTTCCTGGCAAAATGTGTGCATTTCCCATGTAAACAATGTAAACCGGTTTATGCATATCAGTTCAGTTGCAGCAATCCTAGAATGAACAAATGGAGGTTTGACCAACAATACTGGTAACCCCCGTCATAGGGGAGGTGTAACAATCAGATCATAGTCATGGTGATCATGAGGATCATGGAGAATATATACCATATATATATATATATATTTATGTATATAATATACAGGCAAAGTAGCAAGTCTTCAACTTATCCTGACCAACTGACGTTCTATCTGCCATGTTAATTTGGCATTCTATCTGACATCAATTCTGACATATTATCTGTCATTTTAGCAGGCGTTATGATATGTTTCATGTTATTTGGCTAACACTTTATCCGGCTCACGTTTTATCAGGCAGTCTATCTAACACATGTTCTGACATTTTCTCTGGTGTTCTATCTAAAATTGTCTTTGGCACTCTATCTGATATATCTTCTGACAGTCTATCTCGCATATTTTCTGACATCCCATTTGGCATGTTGTTTGGCGTGTTATCTGACATATTCTCTGGCATTCATCTGACATTCAATCTGACACTCTACCTGACATTCCGACATTCTATTTGGATTTGGTATATATGTTCGAACATCTATAGCTCGCGATAGTTTAGACCTGACCAGCACGGTGGAGAAAGTGGAGAAGGTGGAGAAGGAGAGGCTGAGTTGATATAAAATCGAGAGGCCTTCCCCTGGCAGGTGCGCTTTCCAACAATATGGAGGTTTCCTAAAATAGGGGTACCCCCAAATCATCCATTTTAATATGATTTTCCATTATAAACCGTCCATTTTTGGGTATCCCCATTTTAGGAAACCCCCATATGATATGATATTATCTCCAGGATTCTCCAGGTAAGCCAATTTCGTTGCTGAAGCTCCAGGCCAGGGGCCGAGTGCTACTCAAGAACTCTCCTCCCGTCGCACCTCCTGATCGATGGGTCGATCTTGAAAGACGTTGCTGTTCAACCTTGGAAGAGATGAAGAATCAAGTCATCGACGATAAAACCTCAAATTAGATTCAAGCTAGTAAATCATGATTCGAAGAGCAGTGTAGCACAAAAAAACCTTTGTCGTCACTTTGTGCTGGTTAGTTAGTAGGATTTCCCATAATGGGCGGGATTGCTAATCCCAACTGCGCATGAGATGAACATGTATGAAGTCAAAGGAAGAAACAAGCTAGCTGATGCTAATTGAATTCCATCCTCAATCAGACCAGGATCAAAGAAATCTGTTTAAGAGCCCCTAAGTCATGAATACAACCAATGCTAAAGAATGCTAAGCCAGGTTTGCTGGGGAAGTACAGTATTCAAGATTAGGGGGATCGGGTATATTTTTTGCTTGAGATACTAGCATTCTATGCTTTCATCCACTGACCGTCTGGCTTTGAGCCGCCAGGTCATCATCCTAGCCTCGTCGGACTATTGAAACCCAACGTACAGGTTTTGGACGATGCCTCTTTCGTCTGAAGATGCGCCATCTTCCATATTGCACCGGGATGTGCTCTATAATATATAAGGACACACACACACATATTTATATATAATTCAGTGTATTTCAATGCTATCTAAAGTCATTCTCATGGTGATCGCTACCCAAGCCCTTTCAACATGTTGAAACATCACTTGGTGCCCTGTAGAATCCCCCCAGCACCACTTGATGTCGAGTTTTGTCATTATTTGAAGCACTGGCTCTCCCAAACAGTTTTATTCTATATGTAGGAGTATATGTGCATAATTAACAGTGTGTATATTACAATACATATACATACTGTATAATTATAATTATAGTGATATGTTACGTGTGTATCTAGATGTCAAAAGTCAACATCACCAGGAACTGGAGTTCTACCTGTAAAAGCTGGACCTGTCACAAATCAAAGATACAGGTGAAACGGAATCCTGACTGCTGGACCGCGCCTGTTGTTGCAGTCTCACGAGCCGTACTGTTCACCCAACATCATATCAGCCAGGGTGGCAGATGGATTCGCCTGCCACGCATCAGCCAACAATCTTCCGCTTGGCAAAACCACGCGAACACTTCGGAGGGGTGCTTTCATTTCCCCTGCTATCCGGTGATGAGTCTCTGAAACCGGGTCAGATCTACGTGCCTTCAAGCAAAGAACTTCACACCCAGCGAGACTGGAGCATGTCAGCATCACCGCATCGCCTTCACAAACAAAATCCATTTGCAGAACAAGATCACGGATTGGACGTTGGGAAATAAAAGCAGAATCGCGAATATACTGACAACTGGCTCTTGCAAAAGTCAAGAGCTCACGCCAAGTTTTTCGAGATGGAATGTTGCATTGTCCGTCATCGTTGTCTCCGCAAGCTACGACACTACCATCACTGCGAAGAAGAACTGTGTGAGAATCACCTGCAGAAACTTGGGTGTATGACACTCCTTCATCCAAAGGCGGAATGTTGCATTGCGAGTAATCGTTGTCTCCGCAAGCTACAACACTACCATCACTGCAAAGAAGAACCGTGTGAAAACCACCTGTAGAAACTTGGGTGTATGACACTCCTTCATCCAAAGGCGGAATGTTGCATTGTCGGTAATTGTTGCGTCCACAAGCTACGACACTACCATCACTGCGAAGAAGAACCGTGTGAAAAGCACCTGCAGAAACTTGGGTGTATGACACTCCTTCATCCAAAGGCGGAATGTTGCATTGTCCGTCACTGTTGCGTCCGCAAGCTACGACACTACCATCATCACTGCGAAGAAGAACTGTGTGAAAACCACCTGCAGAAACTTGGGTGTATGACACTCCTTCATCCAAAGGCGGAATGTTGCGTTGTCCGTAATCGGTGTCTCCGCAAGCTACGACACTACCATCACTGCAGAGAAGAACTGTGTGAAAATCACCTGCAGAAACTTGGGTGTATGACACTCCTTCATTCAAAGGCGGAATGTTGCATTGTCCATAATCGTTGCGTCCGTAGGCGTCCAGGCGTCCGCAAGCTACGGCACTACCATCACTGCGAAGAAGAACTGTGTGAGCACCACCTGCAGAAACTTGGGTGTATGACACTCCTTCATCCAAAGGCGGAATGTTGCATCGTCCGTCACTGTTGCGTCCGCAAGCTACGACACTACCATCACTGCGAAGAAGAACTGTGTGAGCACCACCTGCAGCAGCCATGGCTATTGGAGCAACTGGCCTCGAAGAAAATGCAAGTCTTGTCAAAATAGGGTAGTCCAAAATCCCTTGGTGAGAAAGCATGTTTTCCACATTAAGTGAGCTTATGGCTCTCTCTATATATATATATATACATACTGGACCTATATTTGTGTGAATTTGATACACATTGCATATTTTGCTGAAATTATAAATACGAACACACTATCATATATATATATATGTATGTGTGTGTACTTTACATATGTACTTTTATATTTGTACATATAGACATTTTTTTTGGACGAACCCATGTCGCAACATTTGAAGATCTCTTGGACCAAAGGCTTTGAGCGGAAGCTGGGGGCAGTGTCTCACATCTTACCATTTGTTTAGGCATTGATTTATTTACAAATATAGGTCCACATCTGTCTACATTCAAAGAGGGGATTTTCGCACATGTCCACTCTCAATGACTCCTATCGTCTTAAGAGATTTGCACTTTGGGCTTAAAGTATTGTGTTGTTTTAGATGTCACAAACTTGGAATGCTGGCCAACTTTTGGATAATTGCCCCATACATCACTATAAATCATCATTCTATATGGCCAGGTCATTGTAATTTGCCGAGCGAGATCTTTCATCAGGCTCCCAAGACGCGAGGGACACGGGCAAGAAATTCGGCAAATTCTGATGCAAATTGCTGATCTTCCCATGTGGCTATCATGTACCTTCTGGTTATTTAACATAGCCATGGACCCTATAAATGGAGGTTTTACTGGGAAAATCATGCAAAATTAGCCATCTTCCATGGCTATGTTAAATAATCAGAGGGTAGCTACAGTATCATGGATTGGAGCATCCTGTTCATGTGACTCCCATCTTACAGCTTCGCTTCTGGGCTCCCCGCCATGTGGCACGGCGATGAATCTTTCCCTCAGGCATGCTGGCATGGGCATGGGTCAAGATATATGACCCCACTGATCACCCCCAAATCTCCAAATCTCTGCCGGCCAATACTCGAAATACTTTTAGAAAAGGTCTAAATATGGCCCATAGCCGTTAAAACAGAAACTAGTGGCATTCTCCTGGAAAACTCCCGGCTATATTTGGGGGGCAGAGCCTCTTCAGGGTCTTCCTACTGTTGATCTTGACCCGAGAAGTCTACCAGAATGTCGAAACAGTCTTGTCCACAAAGATGTAAGATATGTAAGATGTCTTGCATGACTTTTCTCAACCCTTCTAGATTTTTTCCAAGGAAAAGGGCATGAAAAGACCAAGCGTGCCATGTCAAATGATGAGGAACCACATCCAACCAGCTCATGGCCTCAAGTTGCATCCGTCCGATGATGGGCTTCTCGAAACTGCTAACCCCCAAAGTCAATTGTTTTCCATTGTGTAATATTGCATTTCAACTGCCACTTCGGCACTCCAAAATCCAAACAATCTGATGTTTTGCGACAAAACACATCGTCACCGTTGGAGTGATACACCTGCTGCATGGGAGCATCACGCGCAGCAGCTGTCTTCAAATATCCGCTGGGATTTCCTTGGCAGTTGCTGAGTAGATTTCTGCCCCGAAACACTCTCCCAGAGACAGACCTAAGAGATCCTAAGAGGAATTTCAGGGACATTTATTTTGGTACCTTCTCTTCTGCAGGGCTGGCATATGCCCATTGTAAACATCTGTAAACTCGCCATGTTTATATGTTCTTAATGTGGGACTATATGGAAGCAGCCCGCTCATGTGCCATGACCCGGCTGGGCTCATGTCCCATCAAGTCTCTTTGAGATCATCGTACCAGAAGTAGCATTGAAATCAATACATATCAATAACCATCAGCCTCCATGTAAAGTAACATCGACCCTGCCAACCAGGGGCTCAGCAGATTGGTTTCCGCTCAAAATGGGCGAGTTTCAAGGGTCTGCGTTAATTGGGAGGGGGGTAACCTCCATGTAAATGGCAAGTTTTTTTTAATGAGGGATCCCCAAAATCATAGGTTGAATGAAACAAAGAATAACAAGTTATAGTCTAAAGACTTGGGTATACTTGGATGATTTGGGGGTACCACCATGACTTAGAAACCTCCAAGTGGATCAAGTGGCTCACTTGTTCCTTCTTTTCCTCAACGTCTTTGAAGAGCTCCATGGCGCGTGCTGTTCCCAGAGACGTCATCATCATCACCGCCTGGATGTGGTACCGCATGTACTGTTTTGCGAGTCAAGCAATAGTAAATCATTCCAAAAATTGCCATAAATGGATTGTATACACCATGAAAATATAGGCAGTTTACTGTGATATTGATGCCTTTACTAACACTACAACCCATTTCTGGTTCTGTTGGAGACTTTGGAATTGGTTTTACCACATGAAAGACAATGTTTGAGAATTTTAGGCTGAGACCAGAAGCCACGGATATCATATTATGATACACTGCACCTTTCACACACACCTACAGCAAACATACCAAGCACATGTTCACATCGTTTATGTTTTCATTACTGTCTCTGAGGTTATTGCGGAATGACGGCCACATACGGCCACCAACTTCCAACTTCCTTGGACAACCATGTCAGTTCAAATCCCTTTGGCAACCTTGCCAAAAAACAACTATGTCACTATGACTACGCAACAAAGCACGGGAAATTAGTTATTTGCACACCACTCTCACCTTGTTGTTCCTGCCAAATACCCACAATCTGTCTTTTGTTGGGATTATTTCCCAAAACACCACATCCACCGATCATCCACCGTCCAACAGCAGTCACATGTGCCACTTCCCCACTGGAACCATGGGACCGGCCTCCTGATCGATAGGCCGATCTGGAAAAACGTTGGCGTTCAGCCAGGTGGCCCGTTTCTGGACCTTCTGCGGGTCCGCGGCGAAGGCCATGGTCCGTTGGGCCATGGGTGCCATGACCATGGGCCCTCTGGCCATGTGAGGCTCACGTTTCACGGCAGCTTTCCTGGGCGAAAGAAGGGGTTGATGAGGGAGAATATATATATATATGCATATCACGTTGGAACAAATGTATATGCATATATGACAAATTTGTATATTATATATACATACACATATGTGTACATGTATACTGCACATATGTATAAGTATACATGTATGCATGCGTAATCTGAATATAAACGCAGACACACACACACACACACACACACGCACACACACATATATATATATATTATTATTATTATTATTATTACTATTATGATTATTATTATTTTTTTTTTATTATTATTATTATTATTTTTATTATTATTACTATTATTATTAGTATTATTATTATCATCATTATTATTATTGTTATTATTATTATTCTAACTATTATTATTATTATCATTATCATTATTATTATGATTATTATTGTTATTTATTATTACTATTCTTTATTATGATTAATTATTGTTATTATTATCATTATTATTATCATTATTATTATTGTTATTTTAGTATTATTATGAGTTACTTTATTGTTGTTATTATTATTATTGTTATTACTATTGTTACTATTGTATACATAATATGTCACCAATCACTACGTCGCATTATAACCACAAAATGGGGATGGTATATTCATCGTTACAGAAGGAACCTGTGTGCAACACCAATTGAGGTCATTCTTGGACTACTTTAGTGCAGTCTTTCTTCTTCACTTCCAATTCCAGTACTTTTTTTTGTTTACTCACCTGAAGTCGTAGTCGTGTTATTCCCCTGTTCAGCTGCCATTATTTGGACACAGCTTTCACCTGGCATCAGTGCATCAGTGGCATTATCACCATCTCCCAACTGGATCCAAAGCAATCAGGTTGCAAATATCCAGAAGGATTTTGTACCTGATCTTTCTTCTCCTTAGCTCGGCCAGTTGGATGATCCCAGAGATTGCGAAAAACATCACGACATAATCAATTGTATCATTTATGTGTTCTCCCCTTGAAACTTTGTTGGCTCCCGCTATACTTGGTTTTGAACTCCATCTCTGAAACTTTCGACCACATCGGCTCTAACCTTCTCAAGAACAGGGTTAGCCGGGTTGATAGCTTCGACACTTGAGTCAGTCAAAGTGGGTAGCTTTTTTGCAGGAAGTTGTCCACTTTTGGCCCCTTGAACGGCATCCGCATCACTCACACAACTCCCCCCAACTGCAAAACCACCAGCTGATACATCTGGGATTCCTGTCATCTGTCATCAACTCCAAAGCAAACCCCCAGTTCTGAGAAATCAAGCAATGGTACCATTCATATATCGATTTGTCTAGCAGTGCGTGAGAAGATCTCAAAAAGTATGTAGAATATGTTTCTCTCTCTCTCTCTCTATCTCTTTCTCTCTGTCCATCTCTCTGTGAATATAAGTTATGTCCCAAATGTGGTGGACCGAATACGATATTTTGTGACATGGTCTTATTATGCTGCGATGATTCACCTGGTTCAAAACATGCTGCTCCAACATTTTCATGTTCACCTTTTCTACCTTGGCCAGCCCCTAGCTCCAGAAGCAAAACAGCTCCCAGGCTCTTCCAGATCTTTGAAGAGCTCCATGGCCCGTGCTGAGCCCAAGCTCTTCACCGCCGCAATGGCCTCATGGATTTACCCCTCCAGATGGATTTGACTATGGAAATTGGGGATATAACTGATATAACCAACAGAAATGAGGTTCACCCATGGGATTGATGGGATTCGACAACCAAACATGGGTAACAAACAAGCATGGTGGTAGAATGGGAACATCATCGGATATACCGTACCATCCTGGTAATTTCACATAGCTGTGGAAAATCATCATTCTTGATAGATTTAATTTAATTGATATGCAAGTCATCTAATTGTGAGTGGACTGCTTTCGTTGATTATCCATATTTATGGGGGATAATCCCTGTTGTTTGGTGGGTCTGATTCTGGTTTTTGGATGGGTTTGCTGATTGCATCCCAATGTTGGTCACCTGTTCTTTAATGCATCCCGATTTCTGCTGGTTGAATCCGTGTGCCGGGCCTCCTGATCGATTTGCCTGTCCTTCCCACACGCAGATCGACGGTAACCCAAACGGAGAGACAATCTACCTATAAACAACCATAGGTCATGAATCAAAAGTAATAGGAATTTTATGAATAAAGTAATGACCAACAATCTGATATTTAGGTTTGTCCAAACACATGGTGTACCCCAAAATTGCCATTGTCCCTTCTCATTGTTCCATGTTGGTAGGCCTCATTATGTAGATCGTCTTGAAGCCTTCACTGCAAATCCCATCAGACTATAGCCTGGGATTTGCACAGAGGGCTCCCTCACTTAAAAGAGAGTCAGCAACCAGAAGATTCCCGAGACAGGGTGGATTTTCCATGCGAAGTGGGCCCCCAAAGTGATTCGCAGTTGATTAGTGAAATGGTTTATTGTAGTAGAACTAGGGTTTATGGTGGAATCTGAGTTTAGAAACCAATTTTAAACTGTGGGGTCCCCTTTGTGAGGAGATGATGAAAATCGGCCAACCCACTTGTGGCTTCCCGTGTCCTGGAAGACATTGGCGTTCAGCCAGCTGGCTCTCCTTCGGAGGTTTGGACCAGTCATCCAACTGCCGATTCCGAGAACAGTGGGCCACCACTTCCGATATCTTCCGCATCTGGTCACATTCCAATGATCCGCAAGGGCGGTTTAGTAGGTTAGTTCGTCATATACAACTGGGGTTCAGGATTGTTCACACATACTTCTGGGTCTCACGGCCATTGCAATTTGAGCTGCTGTTTTTTTTCTCAGACTTAGACATACGTCCCTCGTAGGCAAGTACCTGTAGTTCATCACAACGTTCCCCCACTCTCTGAATCTGACCACGGTTACTGCCATTTGGTACACCAAATCATAATTCAGCTGAATGACAATCCCTGAGGATCGATTCCTTCCGAGGAAACTATTTGGGTATCGTTTGGGGGGTCAAGTACCATGTACAAAGGCATGCATTTGGATCCTCACCCTCTGGTAATTTATGAAAAATCACCAATTTTGATATAAGTAAATCATTGAACTGAATAAGCCAAATAACAAATTACTAGAAGGCAAACATTTTCCCACAATGGTGTCCATGTTTTTCTTAAACAATGTTCCCTTGCGTCAATCCGAGTCAATCCATCCAAGGCTGGTTGGGTACCACGCATTATCAAATAATTATACCCATAGCTTGTTCACTGGGGGTGACTGCCAGTCACACAAACAATTATGTAGACAACCATCAAGTCCCTGATAGGTGTTGTACCAATTGATTTGGGGGTATATACCCCAGGGATCTACACTATGTGGCCCCGGCCCCCTCCCCAAAAACAAGTATAAGTTAATTAAACAGGGGGACGAACAGGAACCCAAAAGAATCCAGGTACCCAATCCACCGCCACCTGTCATACCAAGCGCCTTTTCCTATCAAGGCACTTGAGCCAAGGTACAAGGGAGTAAAAAGGTTAGACCCGACCCGGTGGTTGTTGGGAGGGGTAGACCTACTTCCTATCATGGCTATTACACCATATCTACAGGATGTAGATGTGGGGCCTTACTGTACACTGTTGGTACTCATAGCTACCTTACCACTACACTAGATCTATATACATATACCTCTACATAGTGGGGGTGCAGGGGCTCGTAAATTCTCAACTCCCCCCT